>OW388306.1:43727011-43882011 GCA_936450465.1 Gibbula magus | reverse complement strand
TTATTACCCATTTTATTCCATTTGATTCACGTTAAAATGATCAGAAAACGGCCCACTTATCTTGAGACGGTAAGGTACAGTGACGTCACGAACAATCGTTTTATGACGTCACAGACGACAAACTACGGGAAGTCGCGGTTAAATAATGGTTGCTAGGCAAACGTGATATGTTCACATGTGCTCATATCAATAATATTAACTCGGTTATTTTCATCCAAATGGGTAATAAACTAACTTATGATTCATGATTTATCAGAAAAAGAGTTGCGAGGAATTACGGGTTATCTGTCCCGCGTTAATTATTATGATAAACTCCGAGCTTTGGCGAGGTGTTTGACATAACAATTCACGATCATTTAAATGCGTAACAATCGAAAAGCAAGACCCCAATTCACGATCTTTGATTAGACTGTAAATACAAATTGTAGTCATACGCCATTCATAAACTCATTCGCACCTTCAAGATGCGCATATCTAAATAGTTCTAAACTATTCTAAAGTAACTGTTGAATTTTATTGCCAAAACGGTTTACTGACATAGTTTATATTGTCAACTATGTCGCAGAATGAGAGAAAATTAGTGAAAACGTGAACTAACAATCGCACTGTTGGAATGCATGATAGGAATGTAATTACGTCACCAAATGACGTCATGGTTAATGACCTTACAAAGCAATGACGTCACGGCAGTGCAGCCGGCGACTCTTGCATGCTGCTTCGCCTTGCAAGTTTAGTACGTAATTATGGTCTCGGAAACTTAGGTTGAACATGGTTTTATATTTAAATTATTTTACTGACGTGTAACTTCAATTAGGTATGCTCGAAATTGTTCAATTATGTGATTCAACTTAAACAGGATGGCTAAGCATTTCATGAATGAGCGCAAAGTAGTTCCGTCAACCAATCAAAATTATAAAGTTATATTTAGAAAAACTTTAATACCCAGCCTATCTGTGTCCGCTTGGGTAAGAAATTTAAATAATACACTGAAGACATATATCAACTTTCATAATCAATACTCCTATTCCTAACTGTTGTTTAATGAAGGGGATACAATTGAAATGAAATACAGTTCTTTTGTTACTAATTGTGTCGTAATGTCACCTCCTTTAGTGTATATTTCGTAAAAACGAAATATTTTGAATGTACCTTTACTACACTGAGATATATGTTTATTTGTTGTTTGTGCACTGTAACTCTTTTTTGAAGGTTATTGGTTTGTCCGATGTATGTGAGATCACACTTTTCACAAGAAATGACATACATCACGTTTTTCGATTTGCATGACATGTTACTCTTAACATGGAAGTCTTTGCCATTTTCAAAAGTAACTGATGAACCCTCCTTGAGATAGGGACACATTCCACATCTTTTATCCAAACATTTTCTGACACTTGGAAAAGAACCTATACAATTGGTATTCTAACCAAAACATGAATGTTCTAGAATGTTCTAGTTTAGAAGAAAGACTGTATGACTGTATGTGTGAATTTAAGGGGGTTTATTAATCACGTTTTATATAGTTGTGCTTAACGAAATTTGTCAAACAGAAAAAATGAACAACTATGTCTTTCATATTAAGATATGATTAAATGTCAAGTTCCTAAACTGTGTTGTTTGTTCTCGTGACTAATGAATCCCAAAGTATCTTTAATAAGCTTATTGATAAATTAATGTATGGTGGGTCTGGTTGTTACGTACTGAACTAAAAGATAGGGACTATCATCATATTTCACTATTTAACAATATATGGATCATAACATGTACTATCAAAGAATTCAATGTGTTAAAACCTGGAATAATGTTTAACTGTGCTGGGTATACACAGTAGCATTTGAACCATTGAATTGTGATGCCAACCCAGTTCTTGTTCTTCGATCGAAACGAATAAAAACCGGAGTGATATCCTTGATGTTCCTTTGAGCGTCAAGTGGCCCATTGCCTTCTTCAAAATTACGCATATTACATGTATTCAATATTTTTCATGATTCATGTAAAATAAATTTACTGAATTTAAGCTTAATCCAACTTTTACACACTTACATATTTGCTAGCAATTAAGGTGTGATGTGATTTTGCTAAAAGTCTGAGAATTTACGACATTGCACAATTCATGACAGTAGGGTAACGGTTCTTGAGATTACATTCAACACACTTAATCATTCTCCCAACTGGCATGTTTGCCATCTAAAAGTTAAAGTGACCGATTCTTTGGAAACCTAACCTCAAATACTTGGCATAACCTCTGTCAAGAGTATGGCATCATATTAAGATAGCACCATTTTACTATGAATGACTTGAAGTGAATGAAGTGAAGATCAATGCTTTGAACTAATCGTATTTGAGTATTCCTTTTGTACATAATGATCTTTAAGGAAGGTAAAACCGATAACACTTTGCTCCATTCAATGACTGGCCCAGTTACTTAAAGACGTTGTTCTGCCTCCATTGTCTATGGCAGTGTGGAAGATATTACATACCTTGATTACATTGGTAAGTAAAGGCTGTAAAGTCTATCTTGTATTATCCATTGCCTCTGATCTTGGAATGAGGTTTGATGTTGATAAGTTTTTGTAAGGTAAACATTGAGTGCGGAAAGGGCTAGGAAAGTTAACAGTTACTAACTTCAAGGACATATATTTTAGAAAAGTCTGAATTATACAATGTTACAATGAGAAGCACTGAATACATTACATATACTTACCGCAAGTAACTGTGACTACAGGACTACATCATTGTTTCTCTCTAAATATTATATTCATATGTTCAATGTGTTTCGTCAATTTCACGTGAATTCATAAGAGAGCCTTTGATGTCACTTGTGTTATATACTTGCGTTAGTATTCAAGAAATGTCATTGATGTTGTGTTTCAAATGATGGAGAGAGGAATAGAAATAATATTAATATTTGGTTTATGAAAGCAGAAAGCATTTAACTTCGTTTTGATATATATTTTTTCATGGACGACATCAAAGCGTCTTGTTTAGAGCCGTGACGTGTTACATCAATAATAAATGAATATTAAAGTTAACTATTTTAAAGCATATATACGCCAGGATAAATAAGTATTATGATATCTGTAACAATGATATGGTGATAAAATATAACACATTGGAGATTATATAATTTAATGTTCTCGTGTTGATGACATTAACTCAAGATGACACACTGCTGCTACACTAGGTTGCAAAAAATAACAGTGACTATTTGAGATGACTTTGGCTTGATCAAGGCATATTCATAACAGTGTTAAAGGTACATCCATTGTCTTGTTTGGGGTCATACATGTATGTGCCAAACGTTATAAATTGTGTTATTTTATCGAGAATTACTCACTTTTGCCGAAAATTGCCGTGTTGATGATAGTCGACTCTGTATACCGGCGAAATAAAGGTAAAAGTATCGATTTCTGATCGAAAACCGGACAATGTGTCGCATGTACTTGGGGCGTGTAATTTTCGTTTCTGCACATGTATAATGACGTTGTTCGATTTTAAATTGGAAAGTGGTAAATATGATATATTTGACGATAGGGGATGAATATGTAAGTTGAGTGAAATAGTTGGAACTGAAATCAGCAAATATTGTATGTTGGCATGTATTAAATCGAAATATTTTTTTTATGAAACAATGGATGTATCTTTAATATATGTGAGGAATTTCCCCTCAAATCCTACTCTGTATATCCTCCATGTTCCTAGATGCAAAGCCTTCTTATCAATACGTACATTGTACTATGCATTAACACCTTTCTAACAACGTTCATTTGCAAAAGAGCTTCGACAACCTACATATATGAACCAGGTTACAAGTAGGCATTTTGCACCACATGAAATATCATGAAATATCCTGATAATTTTAATTCACTGTATAGATATGGTAATGGCATGATATGGGAAAAACTGTATTGTCACACATTTACAAGCTTTTGGCCAGAATTTGTCAATTAGGAAAACAGTCAACTGATGGCTGAAACATTGAAGATTCTCACGAAGTAATTGCAAATTTGACATAAACTATGCATCAACACAGGAATTTTTTTGTTTTCTACTTTAGATGAAAAATGGTCAACCATCTGTTAAACGTACTCATCAGAAAAAAACCTTGTTGTGGTTTCATACGTTACACGGACATACGTGTAAGAAGAAAATGAATAAAACAAATTGAATCTTTTAGCAATTAACTTTTCATATGGGAAAGTCTGAAATGACAAATAACATGGCTGCTTCTCACGATATTTGAATCCCACAGGAATCCCCGTAACGCATGGTCTGTAATAAACTTTAACATAAAGAGCAATTATCTTGGTCTTTTAACACGAAGAGTCTGCACAAGTTTGGTTGGTCGTCTCATTATCATTCTACTACTGCCTGGTTCACGCAAAGATCAAGCTTCCAGAACACTTTTAATTGGCTAACATGGAGGAAATAATGAAAGAGCTGATGTAGTCAAAATATAAAGTCAAAAATATATACATACACACACAAAGTGTGTATATGTGTGTCTGTGTATATATATATATATATATATATATATATATATATATATATATATATATATATATATATATATATATATACATACAGAGCAAACATGACTATATTTTCCCACATAAACCACACACCTGTATATTATTGGATAAAAGCTGATCACATGTATCACTTTGTCATATTGATATGAACTTTAAGTGTGGATTTTATCGGGGGTATCTCTTGTGCTTACTTGAAATGAGAAAAACTCTATATTTTAACTCATTTAACATAAGTTTATTAGATGAACATATATATTAATAGAATATAGACAAAGCAGCAAATATGTTGAATCCAAGGTAAATCCTAAACACTTAAGCTTATGATCAATAGTATAATGCTGATACAACTTCTAGTTTTAATGTGCTGAGCGTGCATGGCTGATACAGTCAATTAAAGATCAATAAACTTTTGCGTTTGACATGATCACTAAATAGATATCCACAGTACGATTTAGTTTATTGCTAATTTGTTAATTAAGTTAACTAATAGGCCTATATTGTTCGACTTATGAGCGATAATATGGAGTCTCCACATAGAAAATGTCATTTTTATGAATTGTATTCTTTTTTTTTAGTTAAACTGACTGTTTACTGTCAAGTGGCTAAGATCATCTACAGTGCATGACCAATGACTACAATTAATATGAAATGCATATTGCATATGGAAAGGCTAATCAATAGGATTAATATAACATCAACATTGAACGTTTTCGAATTAAAAATAAATATCAACAATGCGAATTATTAAATTAATAATTTGGTTTAAAACTGAATCCAACTAATTTATATACGTTGGATTTTTTGTATACTAACTGACCAGATTAAAATGCCTCAGAAGGTAATAAAAAAAGTAAAATCCATTGTTATTGACGCTTTCATTGTACCAAGAAAGGTGTGTGTTGCATCCCCGCCTTTGATATGCGTGATATTGTCAGTACTTAAATTTAACACAATATGTGAACAATCAACTATTGTTTATAAAGTATTATACAGATATAATGAAATCTGTTGTTAATATACTCTTTCGACCACAACAAAATATATTTGACTAACTGCGCAAATTGTAATGAATAAAACGTTTTAAATTATGTGCTTTTGACAACAGTTTGTATAATCATGATGATAAATTGATTGTTTTTTTTTATCGTTACACGTCAGAGTGTGAACAAGGAGATAAAAAGATGCAACATACACAACACTGCATCTGAAGGTTGAAACCTCGGATCTTGGAGGAGGAAGGATGTCTTAGTGATATGACATCAGAGTGGGAAAGACTCAAAGCGATTTACATTACACTTGTGTTTGTATCCTATTTTCTTTTGCATCATTATATTCCAGCAATGGAAAGTTGAACACAATATCAAATATTAAAAATAATAGTAGAAGTAGAACATTAATTTCTTCTTTGTTCTGTTGTAAATTTATTTATAAAAAAACAGCAATATGTTGAATGTAATTTGCGTAGGTAAATATCCTCGTTACTCTTAAATCCTTAAACATGATTGGTCAACTATTGTTGTTGAGCCAAACGTTGCAATGAGAAAACTTCATAGAAGTGGTTACATTCATATTGCGCAAATATATATTTTTGATTTGATATTTTCCTTTAAGGCATAAAACCAATTTCAATGGACACTTCGTTCCTGAATTATGACCTTAAGATTTTAAAGAGTACTCTTACCTCCTTCTTCTGGGTGATAGACAGATAGACAGTGCTCGTAGCAAATTCAATCTAAAAAAATCGATATTTTTAATCTTACAAATGACATGTTTATAAAATTGAAAGCCAGCAGGAAATGTTAACGATCAATAGCGAAACATCCACAGTTGTAAATCGGTAAAATAGTTGAATTTTAATTTTCATAACTTAAGTATTTCAGGATAAACATTATCCCTTTAGATACGATACTGATAACAAGAATAAGGTCTTAAAAAATTCAATATCCCTTTTCAGAAAAAAATGGTAAGCATTTCCTCCATTTCAACATAAATATACATACATATGGAATGAAGAAAGTTTCTATCACAATATGTGAAGCTGAATACTGCTGTAGGACAAATCAAGGTGCGTTGTTCCATCTGTAGATATTCAGTGAATGAATAGTGATATAATTGGTTTAATGTGTCTGGTTCCTTCCTCACATTGCACTTTGTACTTTACGATTAAAAGTTTTTGAGATATCATCACTAGCGATTAGCAAGTGAAATTCAAATGAGAAAGAGTGCTAGAAATACTGCTTTCAGAAAGGCGAACAATTCTTACATTACGTGAGGATTGTGACCTAACGTGTTCCTTTTAGTGTTTTATAACCTATATTTCGTAAGGACCATTACCTAAGTGATTTTTTTGAAAATATGAGTAATCAATAATTGATTATTTGACATGCCTCATTCAGTTCATATGATAAGGTAACACTTTATCAATTAATTGTAAAATTGGAAATGAAGTCTTTTGACTTTTTCTTGTCTTTCTGCTCAAAATGAGCGATAATCTTTTATTTGTATGTTGAAGTCGTTTTACTCAATGATGTCAAGACATATAACTCTTTCAATGGACACTTCCTTTGAACACAGCTCTCGAGTAAATAGTCTATGTTTTCAGGAGACTGATTTCTGTTCACTCTCAATGAATTTTGCAGTTAGCACTTTTGGCGAACTTATCTTCACAACTACATCTTTTAATCTTACAAATGTTTTCAATGTTAACTGTCATTTACAAGCATTACCGATCACTAGTTAAACCGTTTGAAATTGATACTGTTATTGATTCAGTAATTTCATGCCGTTAGTAATTAGAATACAGATACTAAAATATGTGGTAATCGAATGTTCTTTATAATGGAACTAACCAAAGCCCGTTGCATTCAATTATGTTTTGCCTTTGCTGCAAAATCGCGATTTGATTTCATCTTATGATGGTTTTCCGAAAAAAGTCCTTGGACAAATATCCTAAACAAATAGTCCTTGTCTTATGTTTTTATGGCAAATAAATTAGATCTGTAGATTGTACTTAATTTACCGAGAATAAGATTTGGAACAAGTTATCCAACTTAAAATACCCTCTTTAGCGTGTACAAACTTGATTTACATTATGTACAAATCAACCGTGGTATGAAATCAATGACATGACGTTTATGTCAACATGAAATTTTAATCCGCTTTCACGATAATAGATTTAGAAGAACTCTTTACTTCCTGTATGTTTTTATCAAGGTCATTTTCGAAGGACATTTGTAATAGGGGCAATTATATAGGTGAAAAGGTTAACAGTCGTGTGGGGTAAAAAACAGATATATAATCCTTTCAGTTTGCATTTGTATGAAGAAAAATGTATAGCCTTCATGTATCTTATCTTATAAGAGATAACGATGAATATATAACTGGCTCTTACAACTTTTTTTTTGTTTGTTTGTTTTGTTTTATTGATCCCAAGAGTACATGTTCATACATCAGTTCATACGCCAGTAGGTCTTGTCAATCTCCTTCGGAAAAGATATTCACATTGGGCTTAATATATTAGTGGATTGGGAATATAGAAGACCATTTGTTATCATGGTTATGAAGTTTATTGTTTTTAGTTGCAATAACCTTTTCTATATTGAAAATTTCTTTCAAAACAACCAAATACCCTTCTAGTTTTGGAACTTGTTGTCGAATACCACATATATGGATATATTTTTTGGCAGATATTATTATATGATTCAATAGTCTATCAATGTCAAGTGTTCCAAACCAAACAAGGTATTTCGTTATTTTGATTCTGAAATCCATTCGATGATTAAACCAAAGTTCAATATTGTTCCAAAAAGTTTGTATTTCTCTACATTCCCAATAAACATGTGAGATATTCTCATTCAACTCATTACAGAAACAGCAAGTTAAGTTGTCTACAAGTTTCATTTTGAATAGTTCTTTTTTGGTATAAATAATACCTTGTAAGAACTTGTATTGAAATTCAAGTAGTTTGACATCCTTCAAACCATTTCTGTAAATTATGAAAATCTTATTCCAATCAAAGTTCACATCCACAAAAGAGGCTTGCCATTTAAGGCATACTTTGGGTAATTGCGCATTAGAAATCAGAATATCATAGAATAATCTAGATCCTTTTAAGGATTTCAATAAATATAAATGACAATGGGCTATATGTAAATCAAAAATAGGGATATTCCTTGATTGCCTAATTGTATTTTTCCAAGAATCAGGTATTGTATTTAAAACATGAAGATAATTCAAATAAGTACCTTTAATGCCATATGTTATTTTCAAGTCATCAAATGATTTGAAATCTTCATTGTTACAAATATCCTTAACTGTATGTATACCTTTCCTTACCCAATTTTTAATGTAGAGAGTTGGGTTTTTGGAGTTATGATTTAACCAGAGTGGTTGGGGTAGAATTTCTTCAATATTTTCAGAGTTAACATGAATCTTTTTACAGTATCTCTTCCAAAATTTTAGAACATCCCTCCAGTATGGGTTATCAATTCTAAGTATTTGCTCAACATTTGCACCCAATTTAAAAATAGTTTCAAAGGGAATATTGCAAGGATTATCTTTGCATTGTTTTTTACATTTTGATCTGAGATTAGATAGTTGCAATGCATCACAGAAAGTCGCAATGTCAACCATCCTTAATCCCCCCTCTTTGTAATTTTTTTTCAAATTATCCCTTTTAATTTTATCCGGTTTTCCATTCCAAATAAATCTGAAGAATATTCTATCTAATGAAGAGATAAAGTTTGTTGAAGGATTGGGTAAGGTATATAAAATGTGAACAAGTTTTGACATAGCCAAAGTTTTTATAACAGTTATTTTACCAATCAGAGTTAAGTGTCTTTTCCTCCATTGTGCAAGCAATCTATTAATTTCTTCTATCTTTTTTTTTGTATTGATTACCCACAAATTGTCAAGATCATTGTGGAATTTGATTCCAAGTACTTCAAATACCCCACTTTGCCATTCTATTTTAATGTCTTTGCACAGTTGTTCATTACTATCTCTCTTAGAGCCTATCCATATTGCTTTCGTCTTATCTATAATTATTTTAAGCCCTGACATTTTATAAAATGTATTAATTTCATCAATAGCAGCCCTTAAACTTTCTTCTAGGCCATCAAGAAATAATTCAGTGTCATCTGCATATTGATTCAATTTATACTCTGTATTGTCAATAACAATACCTTTTATATTATTATTACTTCTAATCATACAGCCTAATATTTCAGCAACAAAAATAAAAAGATATGGCGACAAAGGGTCACCTTGCCTGCATCCGCGTTCATTTATGAAACATTCTGAGAGTTTACCGTGTTGAATAACACATGATGTTGTTTCATATGTCAAAATATTTATCCACCTAATGATTTCAGGGCCGAAACCAAATTTTGTTAAAACCAAATTCAAAAAATCTTTAGATTCTGTATCAAAAGCCTTCTCAAAATCTATTAAAAGCAGTAATCCTGGTATATTTCTTATTCTAGTTTCAAACATTAAATCATAGAGCAATCTTGTATTTTCGCTGAGGGTTCTACCTGGTATAAATCCGGTTTGGTTAACATGTATCAGTGAATCTAACGTTTTCTTTAATCGGTTAGAGATACAAGCACTAACAATCTTATAAAGCGCATTCAGTAAAGTAATAGGTCTCCAGTTCTTTAAGATAGTTTTATCTTTATTAGCTTTAGGTATACATGTAAATACACCTCTTTTCATTGTTAGAGACATTTGATTTTTTTTAGAAATACTATGAACAAATCTAAAAATCCAAAATTTTAGTTCCTTCCAAAAGAATTTAAAGAAATCAGTTGGGAAGCCATCAATTCCAGGACTTTTGTTATTTTTCATGTTTTTAACTGCCTGGGATAATTCATTCATGTTAATATCTTAATCCAAATTTGCTCGTAAGTCATCATTAAGAGTCGGTATTACAATCTCATCCAAGGGGGAAAAGTCTTTTTCACAATGTTTATCTTCAGAGTAAAGCTTCTGATAAAAGGATTTTACTTCTTGCAGTATAGATTCACTGTCTGTTAAATGTTCATTGTTGGTGGAGATGAGTTTATTAATAGAATTATTAACATAATGTCTATTTTCCAAATGGCAAAAATATTTTGTTGGTTTTTCTCCTTCCTCATACCAATGTACCCGGTTTCTCATAGATATACCTCTCAATTCTTCTTGTTTTAAATGTTCAAGTTCAGTTTTATGTTTTGTTAATTCACTTAGCAAATGTTCACTAATATTTTGGAAATCTCTTCTTATATCTTCTTCAAGGGTCTTTATTCTAGATTCTAATTCAGCAGTTCTATCTTTTTTGTTTTTTTTAAGATATGTAGAGTAAGATATTGTCCTACCCCTGGTATTCATCAGGAAAGTTTCCAAAAATAAACTATCATCAATCTTGAGCTGTATTTCTCTTGGATCATCATAATTTACTGGATCAGATACTGTGTATTCATCAATAGTTTCTTTCAATGTATTCCTAACTAGGTTTCCATAATCAGGGTTAAGAAGCAGAGAATTATTGAACTTCCAATAACCCCTTCCTCCTTCTTGATTAATAGAGTTGGAAAAACTTAGAGAAATAGTAGAGTGATCTGATTTATAGCCTGGCAAAATATCTGTATCAAAGGTAATGTCACATATATCTTGTGAAACAATGAAAAAATAAAGTCTGGCCTGCTGCCTAGGGTTTTTTTTCCACCAGGTATATTTCTTATCATTTCTATTTAATTCTCTCCATATATCATATAGATTATAATATTCAAGACAGTTCAATACCTCATCTCTAGCTTTTGGGTTATTTATGTGTTTATAATGTTCAAGGTCTATTGTTGGGTCCAGTACTAAATTCCAATCCCCTACAATAACAATGGAGTCATTATCAAAATCATAAATACTTGATAATGTTGACACGAATCATTTACGGGACAAGAAAACATTTGCCCGGAAATGAAAAGGCAGCGAAATGACTATGGAAATGGAGGTCACTATGGCATGATGGGAAATATTTATCTTATTTCATAAAAAGCAATGGAAAGTGAATTCCTTTTACATATATAAACCTATTGTAACCTTTGTGTAATCATATATTGAATGTAAAGACGTGTACAGATATGATACGAGTGAGATATTTTTGCCCTAGAAGGCCATATATACTATATAATTATATTACCCATTATCATGATTCAAACATACAATACGATATTCTCGGGAATGGTTTTTTGTCACCCCATGGCAAATATGACGCATATAGTAACGTTTCTCGTGTTGACACTTCATGATTGCTCCTGGAGATTTCATGAATATGATGTGTACATGGATTGACCTTAAGCTTGTTTATTAGAACTAAGACTGTCTGAGTAAACCTGATAAAGCTTTTCATTTTAATTTGTTTCTATATATGGCTTCACTAGATTTACATTGTAGGTACTTTTGAATATCGTTGATTTATGATCCAAACGATATATACATCAGGGTTTAGTTACAAAGGATGGAAATATCTCCAAAACCAAAACCATAAAAATGGTCATGTTTTACTTCATAAGAACCCTTTCCACTGCATCAAGATTGAGGAATTTGGAAACAAATGATACCAAACTCTTTGAATGGGAGACTTTATCGTAACCTTTAACCTCAATGCTACATCAGCCGATTGCTGTCCGTCAAAGATAAGAGCATCATTAGAAATGGTATGTTTGAAGAACAAATATATATGCATATACATGTCGACTTGAATTATTGGCTGGCACATGCAGAGAACTGTCTACATAAAATATTAATAAAAATGTAAATACATATTCTCACATGAATCAGCTAACAGACACCTTGAACTATCTCCAACCAGTCTTGCACTGATAAACAATTTACAAAATCAATTTATCTGCTCTTTGTGTCTACAGAAAAAAATTACAGTATCAAGAGCAAAGAGGAGTGTTTGTTAGTTTCAAAGAGCTTCTGATCACTCCATTGCTACAACAGGATGTACAAATCAAGAAGAATTAGAAAATATCAGGATAATATTATGAACTGATTTTGATACACTGTTTTATTTCTTAATAACAAACTGTAACTCAGTAACTGTATGAAGACAGGATGTATTCATGTGGAAGTTTTAAAAGTATTCCTGAAGAATGAAACATACCTCCCTTTCTATAACTAAAATATTAGTTTTCGTGCAGACATCAATGCCACTGAATGTAGACATGATGTAGTCATATGAATATTTAAAAAAAATATTCATGAATATTTAGAAATACCCTCCTTTTAAACATCAAAACATGAGTTATCACGTCATCAATTTCAGTGGAATTGGGCCAAATCAATTATATAGGATGACAACTGACTTAATGGATTTGTAATAACTCATCTCGTCAGTATATGTTATTTGATTAAATCACGCTCCAGAGGAACAGCTGCTGTATGTCTGAACCTAAGGTGAATCATTTCTGTTGTTACCTGTATGATGATGCTGTTGCTGTTGATTAATTATTTTTTCTTCCAAAGTATTATTAGTATTTGCAATACTACAAATATATTCATATTGAATAATATCCTTTTTGAAATGGAATCCATATACGATATTCATAAACATAGTTGGAATATGAAGTAGTAGGCTATAATTCTGAATTTATGTGGTTTATATTTACTATTTCAGTTTTATAGACAAGTCTCATCTTGGCAGTCATGACCATGGTGACCAACCTTTTTAAAGGTCAGGTTAAACCCACGCAATTGGGATCTCACGTAAATTAAGGGGCAGTACCACCTTTTTTTTTGCAAATTTCCCATTTAGAATGATAGTTCATGTCATTTATATTTACTTAAGAGGGTAAAACATCTTATTACACACACCAATTACCCGTACTGGTAATGATGGTGTTGCGTATAATGCAAAAAAAATGAATGGCGGCCATTTTATTGTGAACACCTTTTATTATTTCGAATGACAAAAACTATTCCCATGGCTTTACGGAACCATGTACGCTCATTTTGTAACTTGATTTTCTGAAGAGAGAAGGGTGTTTTACTATTGGTGACATTATTTTTCAAATACATTTCATCGACATATTTAACCGAGAAAACCTGCTACTGCCCCTTTAAAGAAGATAATGATATTTATGGATGATCAACTTATTTATTTAACTATGCCGACGTCTAGGTATATGGTTTCATACATTTAAATTATATAAGGATCTATACCGAAAAGCCGCCATTGTTACAAAAGAGTCTACCATCCAATAATATAATTATCTTCTCTATAGTTATACTCCTAAATGCCTCTCAAACAGATCAGGAAAGTCTAATTTCAGTTTTCAAATATTGACCTATAGGTTACATCCATAAATGTTTACATCAAAGAATACGTTGAGCTGCATGCCAGAGATGGTTGTAAATAGTCTCATCAACAATTATCCCAAATACAAATATTCCGGATTTCTTAAAGGTTAATCTCTACGTCTGATTACTACACCAGATTAAAGATGAATGCACATCATGAATGAAGCACGAGCAGAATAATTAATATTGACGTTGGAGATTTGTGGCTGTTCATTGACATGGCACATTTGATGATATGGCGTTTACACATATAAATATAACAAATATCAAGGACAGAAGATTGTTCAACGTTGCAAATGAGAAACATATTGCGAAAGATGTTTTTACTGTCACCAAATTGAAAGCAGACACATGCGTTTATGTAGATGTTTTGTAAGACATGTATCAACTATTGTCAAAGCCTATATCAGATAGCAACAAGTCAAATACGGCTATTTTGATCCTTCGTATTAGCCTTAATTGTCTCGGACCATTTGTCTGTAATCATATGTAGATAGTATTGCGAACTGTAATGGCCGCTAACAAAAGGACAATCTCAAAGTCCTCTACATTTGCAAGTATGTGCACAAATAAAGCATTCGCCCTAAAACTTCATGACACACGATTCGTGTTACAATATTGATAAATTTTCAAATAATTCAAATTCAAAATTCAAATTCATGTTCAAATAATATCCCGTATTCAAAGGTTTTAAACACACGGCATCGATGTTAAGCTTAAACACGTGAATAAAGAATAAACCCTGGACATTAAACTATTTATCTTATAATAACCCCTTCCAACAATTGTTTGTCGATAATTAAGGAATATTGAGTTACAATTGATTGAACAGATCAACTAAGGAATTGTCCTGTATCGCGTTATGAGAAATCATATTATTGAATCAAGATGTACAAATTTAATAAATCACACAATGGAGACTTGGGTTTCGTGAGAGAATGGAGTTCATTGAGCAGCTTGATTTGTCCTAATAATACTATGAGTGCATGGTGCACGTGACTGTATATATAGTAAGTATGATAACGTTTCATGTGTGCACAGTTATGTCTGTCTGATGTGTTCTTAGCAAGGACATGCCACAGACAAGATCAACTATTTATCCTTGAAGCAAATAGGTTTCTTTTGCTCGAACTAAATCTGATTCAACCTAACATGTACTATAAATGATATTCAGTGTGCCTCTCATTCTAAAATAACCTACTTTATCAACTCCTCTACCCTTTGCGTCTGAATAAGAGTTTGTAGTAGAAAGGACCCCTTGTCAAGTATCAAAGAGCGTTCGATCAGGCAACTACATTTGTAATTAAGGAATGTCTTTATAAAGAATGGTTATCTATAAACTGAATTAATGGTTGAAAAGGCATTGATGGTTTTGCCTTAAGATGACTGAATGATTCGGTAACATGCCGCAAATCATGTAGTCTAGCCATGCATCACCAGTTTGATCACATCATTAGAACGTAGTTTTCATTGAGGAATGAAAATATGTATCCATTACAAGGACCTGGACATTGAATGAGACATACATTCAGACCAAGTCATACCAACAATTGTAGAATAAAATACTCTTAGTGTCTGATGTTAAATTGCCTCCAGTGACGGGCTCTTACTCATCCATCAGCTACAATTGAAAACTGTCATGGTTGAATGTCATCACGCCAAAAACTGACTTAATGGATCTGTAACAAATAATCTCTTCACAGCTAGTTGTGGTAATTGATTAAAACGCAGCATTAGGACAGGCATTGCGTGTCAGGAAGTAATGAAACGTTTTGAATTATGTTCTCTCTCTAATGTCACATCTGTCTTTTTGAGGAATTAGTTAATTTTGTGAGACTGACACATTATCTATATGAGAAAGGAGCCGAGTCCAGTGTACAACAATGTATTGTACTTATTTAAATGGACATTCAAAAGGAAATGTCTGTAAATGTTTACTTGTCCAGCCTTATTGTCGAAGTTAAAGAACTTGGTGTAAGCTTCGCATTAACACGATGGTACATGTTATTCAGTAAACTACATGTACAGGTACGTTACCAAGTATTCTGCAGCACTTGTCTGGTAGCTTTTATGTGAAAAAGCACTAGTTAGAAAGATAGATAAAACGATATGAGTTCATGTGAAATGTGTACTATTATGTATCTTGAAGTGGTTTTCATGTAAGGCTATGGCTTGTTTACCATTCTAATTCTTTATTTAAATAAACATTTTTTAAATACACATTGAAGTGGTTTGTGAAGTAGTCAATACCATACATTCCATTAGACAAAACTGAATTGCTCAATGTATTACTCTGGGAGCATTAATCAATATTTGACCTTGATGCATATATTTCAAAGTGCTCAACATATATATTTCATTCAGAAGTGATGCTGTTCAGAATGATACTAAAACGTGCATTTGGATATTGTTTTTAATGAATGATATCCAAGACCAATGTAATTCCGGAACATACATCCTTTAAACATCACTCTGAGATAAACAACTTTTTAATCAATCAATTTATTTTTTCTCTCAAGGACAATGGAAGATAGATAGTGTCAAGGACGAATACAACCCTCATAAATGGAACTTTTTAAGATTACATTATGACTTCTTTCAAATTTGAATGTCATCGGGAACAGTAAATATACATATGAATTTACTAGTTTCATAATGCATGGATTTCAAAATGCAAAACAATTATTGAAAAACGAGTTGAAAAGATTCAAAATCAAGATTAAAAAATGTGCTGTGAAATATAACAAATAGAGTCAGCTGTTAAAATATGTCTACATCCAAACTCTACAAATAGATTTCAAATGAATAGGTATTGTTTTTTACAAAGTGGTAAGCGGTTGGTACTGCACTGATAACACACATTGACATAGCTATGTGCAGATGCAAGTTGACATCGGCTTTTTACTATATGTGCTTGTGTGTGTCTGAATCCTGTCTGAGCATATGCATGTGATGTTTGTTTATTTGTGGATATACTGTCGATGAATAATAACTTGAATGGATTTAGTTTGTCTGGTCAGTGACTTCAATCGTCACAGTATGCGTATTTACATATCACGATCGTAACCACAATGCAGAAAGTTTGTCACAAGATTGTCTCCCGTTTTACAGATTTTGTATTGAACACAACATTTTCTCTTAATCGTTTAATCATCATATCCAGTAAGATAAAACAAATTTGCAAAAGGCATAAACATCTATATCAACATTCATGTGAGGTATATTTGTATCGCAATCTTTGTGGTTTGGATGGTATTACTATAGCCATTTTATAGCAAAGTATACATTTACGAAAGTGTTGTTAACATGACCTAAAGCGTGTGTTGGACTTCTACGTATGTGTCGATATCACGATAGTTTATGTCACACAGAACCGAGGCATCACCGACTACATGACCTCACAGTGCTTTGTTCATGATGTCATACACTAGACGAAGTACATCATAAATCTAATGAAGTCACAATCTTACACTTACAACTTACAAAATCACATGCATCATCATCCAGTATATCAGCGCTAGTGGACAAAGGACAAATAATTTTGAGCTGCTTATCAAAGAATGGTTGAAGGTGTTAATTTCTCATCAGCCATTATCCAAAATACAAATACTCAAGATTGTTTTCATTTTGTAATCTAAAGGGAAATCCCTGCTCCTGATTACTACACCAGATTACAGATTAATACACACCATGTATGAAAGGATGAGCACATGAAATAATATTGACAGTGAGGCTTGTCAAATTACTGTTTGTAGTTGTTCATTAATATGACGCATTGTCCATCTTTTGGTCATATTACATTTGCGCACAGAAATATAATAAATATCAAGGATAAAAGGACATGACCTTGAAAATGAGAAAATATTGCAATTTATGAAATTGAAACATGAACATCCGTCTTTATTGATGTTTGCTATTAAACATAAAAAATAATGTAAGCGGTTCAAATCCACTGTGAAGTATAACATATAGTGTCAATTTTTCAAATATAATTCTAAACAATATTTCCTTTTTAGAACATTTAATAACTGGCTAAGAAATGATTGAGGGTTATTTGGAACCTGCAATGATTTTGATTTTGTCGAAAATATCACATTATGAAATATATTTCTCTATTTAGAAACGGTAATTTTAGGCTATTGATTTACTCCTCATGTTATGTTACGTAATGTTGCAACGAGAATACAATGCTTAGCAAAAATACTTTTGCACTCACACAAAGTAAAACTCATATTTTACCATGAATATTCCATCATCCTATAAGCCGACTATTCATCAGCTGCCCAAGTGTTTAGCTGGCTGATTATGATATTAATGAAAGTTGTTTTCATCCACAGGTCACATGTTTTTCTAACTTCTTAACTGTTAAGCTGCAGAGACAGAGACCAGCAGGTTTCAGAGACCTTGATGGACACTGACCTTGTCTCTCTGACACTGGTCCTTAAAGGGGCTGAGGCACGTTTTTTTGCAAAATTTATTTTTTCAAATTTCCCATTTATAATGATAGTTTGTGTCATTTAAATTTACTTTAGAGGGTTGGTCATCTTATTAACTAACCAAAAATTGCATGGCGGCCATTTTATTGCGAACACATTTTATCATTTCGAATTACAAAAAAGATCCCCATGGCTTTACTGAGCCATGTACACTCATTTTTAACTTGATTTTCCAAAGATAAAATGGTTCTTTATTATTTATGAACTTATTTTTAAATACATTTCATCGACTTTTTGAGCGAAAAAACGTGCTACTGCCCCTTTCAGGGGATGAGGCGAAATTAATGTTTTTTAGGAAGTCTCCTGTCAAAGTAATATAATTGAATTGACTATAGCGGATGTATGGTATAAAGACAACTCTGCTGAAATACAGAATATTAGCTTTCAAATCAGTATTGAATTAAAAAATACATATTTTAGAGGCGTAATGTTTCTTTCTCACTTTTTACGAAAATATTGATCTTAAAAGGAAATTACAAGAGGTTAAATGGTGCTTTATTGAAGAACGTGTATCAAACTGAACGTAATTCGGGTTTAACAATGTGAAGAAATGAATATGCACATAAGCTCATTATAATGTTTACATTATATCATCACGTCCAACGATTGAATATAAAATATCAAATGGATATGATGTTTCATTTTCTAAATACAGTCACACTAGAAAGACCTCCAGGACAAAAACTCTCCAAACTGTTCATTGGAAATCAAGGCGTAGCATCGAGATGTGCAAATTCTGTAAAGCACACAATTGAAACAGATTTCCCTGAGTGAAAGGGGTTTATTAAGCAATTTGATTGTGTTGCGTGTCAGTAAAATTGTCATGGCTTCTGATGTAAAGTTAGACCTTCAGTATGCGTATTTATTGTGATAAATATTCGTCTGTGCATATTAATTTATGACAAATGAGATATTGTCTCGCACACGTCTAGAACGGTTACAACATCAATATTTCAAATCAAATGTAAAGACGTTTCCTTTGGGTCAAAATGACCAGACATCTTGAATCCGCCACAACTATACAGAGTCAACTTATCAATTTCTCTACTCATTATGACTAATATGGATTTGCATTACAAGGAATAGTAAAGCGGCTATATGTTATATGTCAATGGGAATTTGACCATTCACTTTCAAGTAATCATCTACAATGATAGCAATGTGTATATTGCATTAATGTATCCATACCTACCAAACGTGTCAACATATAAGCTTCAAACAGTCACAAAAGGCATATTGAATATATTGGCAGTTAACAATCGTCACACTATTTGTAGAATGACACTTATTTCAGATTCTGATAATGTATAGTGTTGATGAGGAGGAACCTTTGTCCAGTCATCAATTAAAACGAAATGCTGACAAGCTTGAATGTCATCAGGTTAAAACTGACATAATGGATTTTTAACAAATTATTTTCTCGCATCGCTGTGTGAAATGGATCAAAACGCGCCATTTGGACAGCTATTGCGTGCCAGAATGTCATGCTGGTCTAAAGTTATGTTCTCTCTCCCCCTCATTCATCTGTTCTGGGAATTGGTTAACTTTATGCCACATGCTGCTGCACAACATAACACTGACTTGTACTGAGACGATGCTGAGACGGTCGGAGTTGTTTGCATTCAGTTACTTCAATTAATTGTTCATTCACAAAAGAAAATACTTGTTTCAAGAACAAACGTAATAGAAAATATCATGTCACAATAAAGTGCTATTTAAATTATTATGAAAGAAATAGGGCTCACATCGGAAATGTATTTCTACAGTTTAAATAACATAGAAATATTGTTGCATTTGTTAAAATATGTATACCTTTCAATTACTCGAAATAGAAGAAATACTTGTATTCAACTTAATGATACAGTACATAGTAGGCGTAATTGCTGGCTCAACATTAATTAATAATTAATAATTAATCTGGATTGTTCCTGATAATGAGTTAACTGAGCTGCATGGTCCTTAGAGGGATCTTGGCGTGTCAGGTTTTAGTCACACATATGCATTTCCTGGGTTTGACCCCTCAACACACGATTTTTGTCAACAGTTTCATCGAGACAAAGCATTGACATGAACATAAATGGCGTACCAAATTAGCGTAATTGTGGTATTTATCCTTTCAGTTTCTGTCGAAAATTTATGATCTTTTGAACGAAGAAGTAATATCTATTCAGTATATGTTATGAATAAACCATGTACTTCTATGATTCGTATTGAATGTGAGAAATAAAGAGTTACACATTTCATCTAGCATGTTGTAACGTATTTATATTTATCTTTAAAATATTATCAAATATAAAATGAGTTTAGTACAATTTTGAATATTTGCGATGGTCATGGTTTGATGGTCATGATAGATATATTAACAGTAATTCCTATGATATCTCTAAGTGTTATATAATACTACTACTAATAATAATAATAATAGTAATAATAATAACTCTTTATTGTCCGTAATACAATGTACAATGGAAATGTGTTGTGTGCAAATAGCACCCGGCAGCCACAGTGCAGCGCCAGTTAAAGCGTTGTTCTGTCCTTATAATGCTGAGTGTCAAGCAAGGCAGCAATAACCATCTTTTAACGTCTTTTGGTATGACACGATC
This sequence comes from Gibbula magus, assembly GCA_936450465.1. Lineage (NCBI taxonomy): Eukaryota > Metazoa > Mollusca > Gastropoda > Trochida > Trochidae > Gibbula > Gibbula magus. Next base: position 43,861,038 of record OW388306.1, on the reverse strand, counting down.
GGGAATCGAACCCCGGACTTCCGGGTGATGAGCGAACACTCTACCAACTGAGCTACATCCTATGCTTTCCTCTTAATAAACGTGTTAGAGAATCCACCACCTCCTGATCAGATAAAGATTAAACCTGAAAGTTTGACATTCGTTCACAGATTGTGAAGTGTTAATGATTTCAGGCAACGTCTTGACAGAGCAGTGTTATATTTTTTGGCATAAGAGGATTCGTTTTATGTTTGACATTCTGCTTAAATGGGAATTTTTGACATGACCATCTGATTTAGGTGATAACATCGAGGTTTTGTTGCCTTTGTTGAAATGAGGATTTTATGTTTCATTGTATCTTGACACAGGGAGTGATTAAAGATGATATTTGATTAAAAGGAAAACGGAAAATACTCAAATTGACTTGCCAAGCACTCGATTGGGACTTTGTTGCCAAATCGATGAGGAAATAATTGAACTAGTATGGTTTAATCAACATAATTATGATAATCTTGTTATTAATTATTATATTATATTATTATTATTAATTCAATCCCGCACTGTACAGATGCGACTTAATGTTAGTAAATAACTGATATCAAGGATCCATATTCACTGAATTGATGGTGTAATCACACATTCAATGATTTCAGATATGGATTAAACAATCATTCAAAGTTTAAATGAAACCCAACTACTTATATTTGATACTTGCATTATGTACTTCATTTTAAAGGCGCTGTAGCACGGTTTTTGCATATTTTGTTTTCTCAAATTTGCTGTTTATTATTAAAGTTTATACAATATGTTAGTATGTTAATTGGTAAAAACATCATTACACGAGCCCATAAGCCATATCCATAAAAACGGTTATCCATATTGAAAGAAAATGGTGCAACGTATGAAGCGACAGTGGTGTGGAACTCTCCAGTGTGAGAGGTAGATTTGTAGGCTTCATGCGACTTTGAGAGTTCAGACAGCATGATGGTGGACCATTAAATTATTGTACCATACATAAAACTCTACTCTGAATGTTTAGGTATGCTAACTCCCTTCGAGCGGCCATTTTAATGTCAACAAATTAAAATAGTCGCTCAATGGACAATGTATATGCATTCTTTAACTGAGCGATGTATATTCGTTTTAGAACTCTTTTTATTGATTGAGGAGTATTATGAAGCCATTGGTAACACTTATTTACCTTTTCGTGAGATTACCTTATTGCAGTAAGAATAACGTGCTACAGCGCCTTTAACTCACAATGGCTTAAATGTGTCCATTAAACAGGTAACAGGAGGGTATGCCTCAGCTATATTTCGCAAGCTCATTTGTAAGAAATTTAAATATTCTGAAATTGCCATTGTGAGATGCAGCATGGTGAATGTAAAAGGAAAGCTAGCAATGAAACAAATGTTGTTATTATTATAAAAGGGGCTGTCGCACGTTTTTTGTAAAAAATATGTTTTTCAAATTTACCATTTATAATGATAGTTTGTGTAATTTAAATTTACTTCAGGGATGAGCCGTAGTGTTAATAACTACTTTGCGTAAAAGGCAAAAATTGCATGGCGGCCATTTTATTGTGAACTCATTTCATTATTTAGAAGTACAAAAACGATTCCCATGGCTTTACTGAGCCATGAACACTCATTTATAACTTGATTTTCCGAAGAGAAAAGGGTGTTTTACTATTGGTAAAATCATTTTTCAAATACTTTTCATCGACTTATTTGAGCGTAAAAACGTGCTACTGCCCCTTTAAAAGTTGTCACGCATAATGGCTATTCACTTGAAACAATAGATTTGACCACTTTGAATAGAAAATACTTCTTGATACACCAATCTTGTTATCGTAGTTGTATAAGAATATATATATATATATATATATATATATATATAAGTTTTCGATGGAATTTAATTATGAAAATATGAGACATCAAATAACGCATCAGATTTTTAATAATTTAATAGTTTAGCATGACACCAAACGTGTTATTATTGACAGCCAGCTATAGAGGTTTTATTGCAGTGAAATGTGAAAGGAGTCGAGTATGTGAATTTAATGACCACTCTTTGCAATGAAGTTCCATTTTGAGAACATTTTTGTTGGTAGATGAAGTCATCTTTATAAATGTTGTTGAATTCTATTTGCCATTAATTGTTTCTACAACAGTTTCTAAAGTATGAATGAGTAAGTAAAAAGTGAATGTTGAATATCATTAATATAAAATTAATCAGAATATAAACCGCTTAAAAGGTTAATGCTAAACTTTAAAATAAAAAAAAACACAAAGCATATCTAATCCTCTGTTAGTTAAGGTACTGAAAATATATCACATTCTGATTTTTAGGAGAAGGAGAACTTGATTCCAAGTACTTAATCATCAATGATACCAGTAACATGCCACGTTTGTTTAGATAAGCAATGCATTTAAACTATGTTTTGCACGAAAATGACCACAGCCTGGAAGTGACTGAGCAATACGGTTGAAAAATAATAATTACATTAAATCTATGATTAATCTCTGCAAATCCTTGTGTATCACAATGGACCGATGTCCTGTCATTTACAATGAATGTAAATTTTTGTTATTTTTACACATATTTATAATATTTTTTTAAGCCAATATAACATTTAGAAATGATTACAATATGGAAATTTCAAGAAATAAGACAAAGCCAAAAGTTAATGCGATGTTTATAAGGGTTCTGTTCATCCTTTCAAAACATCATTTTACACTTTTAAATTGTTCTTGTGTACATACATTTATTGAGAAAATGTTCATGAGAATTTAACACATCTATCTTAAAAGTAATGAATTGCCAAATTAATTAATTTATCTTCGTTTACTATCTTAATGATATATGTCTTAGATTTTGTTGCTATCCAGAAATAGATAAACAACATTTCAGTAAGATTTCTTCACAAACCAGCAAGAAGCAACCAGTGATTATCTGTGGTGAATCAATGTGTGATCAATTCAGGTGGTGATCAACTGGCCTTTAAGGTATTGTTTTACACGTAAATTATTAATTCTTATTTGTATTTAAGGATTTGATGCGTTCATATGTTAATAATGCCTGTTGTTAATGACATGGAATTCATTACCATGATACTTGAAGAAGGATAAACAGATTCTCAGACTGCCTTTGTTTCGTTGACCAGAAAGGGTCAAACACGTTTATATGGTTGAGTGAAGGAAATGTTCCCAGTAAGATCAAAGAGTTTGATGCTTTCATCGTTATATGTGCTTCCTGATTTAGACCAATCACCACACATAATCATTGATTTCACTAATTCTTATTCATCAAAGTATTTGCACAGAATGGACAGGAAGATCACAGTAACAATAGACCATTAAGACCTGTCAGCTGCCATGATCAGTTAGGAACAGACTGATTATATCAATAGCTATGGATAGGAATTCATGATTATAATTTAAAGTGGCAACTTTATAAGATCAGTGAAGCGCATTCACTGACAAATGAAATGTATGAGAATATGGTTTTATAATATTTTTGATGCATTGCAAAGAGTTATTTCAGTCACTTATAACTGTTATACCTTATATAATAATAATAATATAATAGTCCATTTATATAGCGCATATAGCCATGCACATTGCATGCTCTAGGCTATTTGACATATCAGCCAAAAACACATATTTCATCAGAGTGATATAGGAATTTATATTTTCAAGAATGGTGGAGTCACTAGTGTTAATGTATGATTTATCACCCAAAACTGGCTCCCACAATAGATAAAATTTGATATAGCAACAATCAGATCGTCATAATATCACCCAAAACTGGCTCCCACAATAAATATCATTTGATATAGCAACAATCAAATCGTCATAATCTCATTACATCACAAGGCTTTGGCATCACTGAGAACACTGAATACAATGCTATGACGTCACAAGTTTGATGACGTAAGAATGCTATGCTGCCATTACGCTGATGACGTCACAATGCTATGACCTCGGTTATTTGTAACTTTAATCAACTCGTGTTGATATATTATCAGAAGACATTTGGGTAAGTTTATCTATATGTACTTCACGAGTTGACCTTATAAATAGAAGATCACCTTGCTTTATCAGGGTTATCTTATGACATCATCTTATTGTTATGATGAGGTCATGTGAATGAAAGTGCTTTTTCAATGAGTTGAATAACAAGTTATTTCACTAAGTGAACATTCACCATTTAAAACATATTATTCGTCTTTATGTTAAACAAATGGTACAAATGGTTTTGGACGTTTCTTCTTCCCCCATGAGTTGAAATTTCCATTCGTGGTCCTGCGATTTCGTTAGTTACAGACTTTGGGTATATGTTAACGATTGTTCATGCTTCATTACCATTGTGATAATGCACCATTTCTTTACAAACAACTTGGAAAATCTAATAGAAATACATTTAAGTGAGCGGGAAACGATGAAGAGAAATACATGAAGTAAAGTTTAGTTGTAATAATAATGATGATACTAATGAGAGTACTTGTATAACGTGCCATCCACGGCATCCACTGACATGTTCAAAGCGCTTAACATATATACAGTTTATATATACAGGAGATTGCTTAACAGGTATTTCTTTAATAGATGCATCTAAAGCTTGGATTTAAAGACTGTATACATGTAGTTGTGAAATATCTCTATTTAAATAAAACTTGTCGTACAGATAATATCAAACCATCATAGAAAGCCATACTTATGATCAAGCATGAATAGAGAAAAAAATGAAAACGAATTAAATACATCTGGAAAAGGAAAATCAGGACCCTTGCATATATATTTATGGCTGATTAACTTGTAAAGTGCAGAATGCTGCACACATTTACAGGGTATAGGAAGGATTTGCCTATTTGAAGTTTTCATTTTTAGTCACATGAACTATTTCAAAAGAACCAGAGAGAATTAGATAGCATAACGCAAAGCACGCCACTTTGAAATATGAAAATCCATGGGCCGAATGATGTGTTTATGGCTCTGCATCATCACGAAATGGATATAATTGACGAATTGAAGATCATGACATTAAAATATGAAAGGAATCGATTTGATTCAATGTAATGTGCAGGAGGATATTATTGGCAATTGAAAGTAACTGCGGGAGATGGTTCAACGAATGATAAAATCACAGTCATCACTGATCACTTATTGACATGGGTTCTATTTGCTAATGCCTCTCTCTAAAGAAACAAAATCAAAATCATCGATCAGAAGCAAACAATATTTATTTTTAACAAATATTGTTCACAGAAGTAAACAAATCGAAGCATTTCATTTTTAGAAGAAAGTTGTATTTGAATATGACAAGATACAAGAACACCTAACTGCAGTATTTTGAATGAATAAATTGGTGATCTGTTAATGTGTAGTCAACATTTCAGGGGTAAGATACTTACACCAAAATGACCGCCACCATGTTGGACATGTTATAAATGTATGCAAAATGAGGCACACTTATTGATTTTCACATTTGTTTTTCATCCAAATTATTCGTGGAAGATTTTGTTTAATTTAAAATTTCATTTTATAAAAAAGACACCGGAGTAATTTTTGAGTGATGACTAAAAGCCTGCACCTTACACTTTTAGAGTATGACATTGGAAACCTTAGATATGTGTTATTGACATGATATGACATGACATGACATGACATGACATGACATGACATGATATGACATGATATGATATGATATGATATGATATGATATGATATGATATGATATGATATGATATGATATGATAACACCGACCGGCTGGTAGTGTAGTATTGAAACAACATAATGTTTATTAAATCGGTGATTTATGTTACAAAGCTTATTAACTAAGATGACATTTATCCAGTATGCAGAGAATAAAATATATTCCAAAGGTAACCAGAAATATGTAATATCCAATGTTATGTTTTCTATTGATTTGTTTTAATGAATTACATAAATCTTAGTTTAATCACATACGTTTCCTTAATGAATGAAGTACCTGACATTTCCTGATTGGAGATCATATATCTACAGATAATTAAAATCTGGGAATTCAAAGACATACAAAATATACTTTCAACGAGTTTCCTGTAAGCGTAAGGTCAATGGTATCCTACTTGTAATGTATACGCCCTAAGATAGAGCTTTTAACTGGTTTCCATTAATGTCTTCCGATTGAATCTCAAATCGGAAGTCATCCTTCCTGTTCCTCAAAGAAAATCAAACACTGATCTTCCGAATGCCCGTGACAATAAATGATTACTTGGACCGATAACTGAGGATCAGTATTGAAGATAACATCTAGTAATTACTACAGGAAATTCTTATTGTCAGACTGTGGTTGTTATTTAATAGCATGTTCTGAACAAACATTGTTAATTCTCTCCCCATCAGATCGAGGATAGTCACAGATTCATTCTCATCTTCGCATTTGGTTTTAAGATATACATTCTGTATTCACCCACATTCAATAGTGAGTATATATTGTTGGTTGCTGCGGCGGTCACAGAGTCATCAATCATTTAACGTCAGAACTCTGTAAATTGCGTGTTTTAGATAAACTGATATCCCCCAATGAGTCGGTATAAGATCACGTCTATCAATGAGGGATGACGTCATTATGAACAACCATTAGCGTCTAAGTGAGTGAGTGAGTTGGGGTTGAACGCCGCTATCAAGAGTATTTCACTTATATCGTGAAACTTGCGAGCAGCGGCTGGAACTAGCGAACCATGGGTGGTACTACGCTGAAATTCAGTGTAGCATTGTACCCAAACCTTACTGCGTGTTCTCTACTGCATACAAAGTTGTCGTGCTCCTGGCGGGATTCGAACCACGGACCTCTTGATCCGAAGCCGAACGCGCTAACCACTGCGCAATCCCGCCCCCATTAGCATTTAAAATAGTAGTGTTTGTTCAGAAATACGCATTATATATTCTGTAGAACTGTTCACCTATGAAAAGTGTATTATGTTTGAACCGTGAGTCTATGACCCCTATTAATGAAATGAAGCTTTTGAGTTTGGAATAGGGTTATTTTAAACTTTTTTCTATGGTCTTGTGTTAACAGTACTTAAAGGGACACTGACAAATGAATGTTTCATGTTCTTTATGATGTAACATATAAGCACTGTTGATGTCAATGACGTCTTTAGTAACATATTACAACTAAACGATGGTAGTGTCATATCTTATTATGTGAACCATAAGTCTAGTTAATAAAACAAAGTATACAGCTAAGTAACGTCATAGACAAGGTAATGATGTATGTAAGAAGCGAGGAGGATCATTAGCATAATCACAATGGATGCCTTAGGTGTAAATGTTTTACTCACTGTGAAAGTAGACATAATACAGATGTTGATACGAATTTGTTGAACATATCCTACTTTCAGATATTGTGGCATTAATGATAAGCTAAGACAGTAGCATAACACATTGTTTTTTTGAATGAAGTTTATTAGTTTATTTGGCCAATGTTAACATCTTTTGAGAATATTGACATACAGGGATTTTATCATTTTTATCAGCTTATTACATAATGAACATAATAAATAGTGTCCATCTTCATCAATACGACCAGTTGATATTTATATAGTAGAGCTCTCAGTTACCAGAAACCTATAACTTCGCACTAGGGGACCTCCTCTTAAAGGCGTGGTCCTTCAGAGAAGTAATAGAGAATCAGCTTTTCATTACTTTGACTGTACATTATCTATGAAGTTGTTACACTCCTGCCAAGTCAGTAGCGACTCGTTAGCTTGGCCTCAAATTAAGTTTAGTATGTGGTAAGTAATACATATGTCATTATTGAGTACGAAGAGCTTTCGTGCAGCCATCACTAGTGGAAAACTGTCAGGATTGAGTATCACCAGACCAAAAATGATCTTTTTAAATGCATATCTAATAAATTATCTATCCACAGGGAGTTGAGGAAAACTGATTAAAGACACAGTTTGCGTCAATTATTGCACGTTAGGGTAACCATTTGATTTTAGCTCTCAAATATCACATCTGTCTTTGAAGGGTATTAGTCAACACTGTGTATGATCTAACTCATCACTACGCTTCATTTGTATTGTGGTTAAACAGTTCTATTTGTTGCATTGCTGTATCTGCTTTCCAAGGTAGTACATGTTTGATACATACAGATATCAAGTTACAAGAACAATTACATCTTGTATACGCATCACGGCATTGCTAATATTACCATCGTTAATTCTCTGATTCTATCAATTTCAAACAATGAGAGAACACGTCAGCACCACCATCTTAAGAACCAGTTGAACCAAGAGGTTCCGGGAGACGGGATAGCGCAGTGGTTAGCTTTCGGCTTCGGATCAAGAGGTCCGGGGTTCGAATCCCGCCAGGGGCACGGCAATTTTGTCTGCAGTAGAGAACTGTTCTACACGCAGTTAGGTTGCTACACTGAATTTCAGCGTAGTACCACCCAAGGTTCGTTAGTGCCAGCCAATGATCGCAGGTTTCACAGCAGTGCATAGCCACATAGCGTTGCGGGCTTTCTCCCTGCCATAATACTAGCAGCCGCGATGTAAATGAAATACTCTTGAAAGCAGCGTTAAACCCCAACTCACCTCACCTCGAGGGGTCCAGGCGAGTTGAAGATTGACGATTTATCTTTGCCATTGATGGCACTGGACTTTAAGAGGATCGGAAGATATTAATGGTTTCAAGGAAACATCTTGACAGATCAATGTAATATGTTGCCATTGGAGAATTCGTTTCAACGTTCAGATTATGTTTAAATGAGAATTGTTGACATTAACATCTGTTTGAGAAAATAAAAACGAGACTGTCACTTTGTTAGGGTGATGATTGTGATTTTATTGTAACGGGAAACAAGAGAGTGTTAAATACTACCATGGGATTAACATGAATTAAACTACTCAATCTTAGCTGACATGCACTTAGATGTGAGGAAAGGTTGTAAAATCACTGAAGGATAATTCAATTATTCATACTCTTATGTAGAAGCTAAACCTAATATTATAACTAGTAAATAGTGGCAGAATATTCCAGGCTGCGAACCCGGAACTGTTTTTACGAAATCTCTCTCTCTCTCTCTCTCTCTCTCTCTCTCTCTCTCTCTCTCTCTCTCTCTCTCTCTCTCTCTCTCTCTCTCTCTCTCTCTCTCTCTCTCTCTCTCTCTCTCTCTCTCTCTCTCTCTCTCTCTCTCTCTCTCTCTCTCTCTCTCTCTCTCTCTCTCTCTCTCTCTCTCTCTCTCTCTCTCTCTCTCTCTCTCTCTCTCTCAAAAATGTTTTTATTCCTTGAAGTATACATATTTTGAACATTTTTAATAATAATAATACATAATGCAGTACACAATGTCACAAAACTCTATTGAAGAGACATAATACATTTTTCAAAAAGTATCAGATATGATATGCATATGCAATATGGTATATATATATATATATATATATATATATATATATATATATATATATATATATATATATATATATATATATATATATCGCGAAAACGGACTATATACAATTCCAGGTCGCAACACCCGTACACTAAGGGTTAATTCATACCCTCATCTTGGAATGAATTTTCTACGATTTTTCGGCTTTTTTTCTTTTACTTTCGAAAGATTGTCTTTAACCATCAACGAATGTGCATAGACTGGATAATCAAATAGAACCATTAATCCTGGTCAACCGGTTAGAGAAAAGACTGATTGTTTCAAAAGATATGGTGGCGAATGCATGGAAGTAGAATACGAGGTGGCAGTGATAAACATCTCCGACAGATGACAGCTTATTTTTCCAATGTCATATTAATTAACTCATTCTCGTACATTGGAAAGGTTATACAGGGGGATGTTTTCATTCTGTTCATTCTTTTGTTCTGTCAACTTTTGGGTTGAGGAACGTTTGTTTTAAAGTGTTTTCGTTTTCAATTTGGTCCAAGAAGGAGTCAATATCGTCACTGTGCATATCGGGAAATCTGTCAAGTAAAGGATTACTTGTAGGGTCATCGAAAAGTCGTCTTTCAATCGATCATAATTACAGACTTGGGTAGAACTTGGTCCAGATCTGTAGGTGGGGCACTTGTGATGTTCTTGGCAAAACACTGGTGAGAAATCTGAGCACATGCACCTCAACTTGTTCACAATATGCACCACTCTTCCCAATATGCTACTGTCAACCTAAACTAATTCATTCACTTTTACCGGCTATGACGGGGCGGGTGATGCCATGTTTGTTTAAACCGGCAATTCAGTAGAAGCCGAATTGTGTTACCTTTTTTAAAGATCTGGTGAAATGTATTTTTCTCAAGAATGACAGATGATTACCTCTACGTATATTGTATATCGGAATCAAATGAGCATAAAATCGAGACAATATACAATCGCAATTGATTATTAAGACGATGTTAAATTATCCATTTTAACAATACCACGATTATACGGAAGCTTATTAGTGTCACGATGAAAACAATAATTGTGATAGTATCTCCTAAGTAGGAGATAGTATCTCCTACGTAGGACTTAGTATCTCCTACGTAGGACTTAGTATCTCCTACGTAGGACATATTATCTCCTACGTAGGAGATAACTTCTATAAAGCCTGGACCACTTTATCACATCTAGCGTTTTTCATGATTGTATTAAACACATGTATACGCGTATAGTGTGTGTGTAAACATTTTTATGGATACCCAACTTATTTATTCTATGTAGGCGACGTTTCGACATAGAATAAAGAATTTGTGTAACCATCAACATTTTTTTCATTCTTCATCACCCCACTTTCTAGAATGCCCATCAAAATATTGTGTATATTATATGATGTATAAGTATATGATAGTATATATGACTGTTAAAAAGCTTTAAAGACGGTGTAGCTGTATTTTGTTTTCAAGAATATGCCACATACTTTACAGTTTAAACAATATATTGTTATGTTAGAGGGTAAGACATCACGTTGCATAGTCCGATAAGCCTGCATCCATAGAAAAAGGTTATCCCTATTGAAATAAAATGGTGCGAAGTATAAAGCGACACTGGTGTGGAACTCTTCAGTGTGAGAGGTAGATTTGTAGGTCATTTGAGAGTTCAGAAAACAAGATAATTGACAATTCTATCATGGTTCCATATTCAAAACTCTACTTTGAGTGTTTAGGTATCGCTACAGCCGATGGCCACTCGAAGGGAAATGGACTCGCATAGCTTAAAGGAAAAATGTACATTCGTTGTAGAACTCTTTTTATTGATTCGGGAGTATTATTTAGCCATTGGTAAAACTTATTTACCTTTTCGTGAGATGTATAACTCCCATGACAACGACTGGAAAATTACTACCATATGTTCATCTTCCCATATGAGTAATATAACTATATAATAACTCTGCTGGATAATGTTATCACACAACATTATGGGACTGTCAGTCACTAATAATCACCCCAGATTGCCTTGTTTTATCATACATGTTATCGTATGTTATGATGACAGCATATGATTTGAAATGTTATTTCACTGAGTTGAATACCACGTCATTTCACTCAGCGCCATGTTTCACCGTTAAAAATATATTCTTACTCGTTATGTGTTGGGCACAACCTTTCAGGACTATTCCTGTCCCCTGATGATGAAAATATCAATATTGATTTAGCAATTTCATTACTGAAAAACTATGTGCATATTGTCACGACTGTTCATGCTTAATTACCATGTATGCGGATTACTTTATCATTGTTGTAATACAGCATTACAGATGACTTGAAACAGCTCATATAAATACTGTTAAATGTTACCGAGAAATATATGAAGTTATTTTATTTCTATTTAATCATACTTGTTATACGGATTAAGAACAATCATAAAATAGCCATTCCTTTGATCAATTGTGAATAGACAAACATGAAAAAGTAAAAGAAATCAGGACTCCAGAATATTTATGCAAGACTGACTAATTTGTTAAGTGCAGGATGCTGCAATAATTAACAGAGTAGAGCGAGGATGGTTTTAGAAAAAGAGCCAGACAGAGAAAAATAGCATAGTACAGCATAACACTTTGAAATATGAAGAGCAATGGATCGAGTGATGTGTTTATGGTTTTGCATCATCACCAAATGGATATTATTGACGAATTGAAGAACATAACATTAAGATATGAAAGGTTTCGATTTGGTTCAAGTTAATTTGCAAGCAGACATTACATGCCTTTGAATGATGAGATGTTCTGAGACATGGATGACGAAAAATGATATTCATGACTGATACTTATTGGAATGATTGTATATGGTAATGTGTTTATCTCTCGATAAACATAATCAAATCCGTTGATCAAAAGCATATACTATTGATTTAATCAAATATTGTTTTCAGAGGCTAAAAGTCGAAGCATTTACAACATAAAAATGCAGTCCTTTATGTTCAGCCTGAGACGATCAATCATTTAAATGGGATCAATAATTAAATCAGTTTACATGGGGAACGATTCGAAAGTTAATGATATGAGATATTCATCCTTTCAATGAGCTAAAGCTGCATGTTGGCCATGTTGGCCATGTTGGCCATTTTGAAGTAGTTGATACCAGCAAATATGTGACTGTCGATTTATTCTTGATTTATCAAGACGTCCCGAAAACTTTTCTCAGAGTATCATGAAATTGCATTCATATCTTTATAGAAGATATGGTATGTGACACGTGGCATTAGTTCATTAGTAAAACATGTTTGTCTGACAAAGTATTCGAATTCCAAATATTTTACATAAATACAAAAATGATCATGTGTTTGTGACGGATGAGAAATCTTAATCAGTGACACAATGTTTAAAGGCATGAAATGACGTTTCTGGAATGGAGTAGCAGGTGTTAAAATGTTGCTTCGATTCTTTACAAACTACACTCTGATATTATTGAAGAACAGAAAGAAGAGGATGTCAATATACACACACTCACATACTTCTAGATACCATAAATACAAATAGCCGATAATTGACAAAAATGTTTTCAATTAAAGACTGTGTTAAGAATGTGACGTAGAATATTTGAAAACCTCCATTTACTTGTAGCTAAACGTAAGCTTCTCAATTTGACAGGAAGGGAAAACAGTGCCAGTTAGCTCTTCATTTCATCATTAACCTATCAATAAGTAATCATAAAAATGTCCATGGTTTTGGTATGAAATGTGTATATCTTCAACGGCTCTATGTGCTTAAGCTACTTCCTCCAATCATGAAGAGATTCTGACTTCTCAAAATAGAATAAATTAATAGAAATAAAACAAGATAATGTTCATTACATATGTGATTTATGGCGTCAATCTTATTAGCAAAGAGGACATTTATACCAGTGTTCTGAAAATAATACATTTTTTTTAAGTAACAAGCGAAATTTATTATCCAATCCCATTGATATGTTATTAAAACATCGAAAATAATCATCAACATTACCATTTAAGAATTACATAAATAAAGTTTAATACCATAAACGTTGCTGTAATGAATATAAATTATGATTTCAAGTACTTGATATTTCCTGATTGGATACCATATATCTACCGTAAAGTAAAATCTTAGACATACTTTCAACGATTTTCCAGTAAATATAATGTCAAAGGTATCCTATTTGGTAATCTATAGGTTCTCACATAAAGCTTTTAGCTGGTTTCCATTAATATCTTTCGATTGAATCTCAAATCGGAAGTCATCCTTCCTTTTCCTAAAAAAAAATCAAACACTGATCTTCCGAATGCCCGTGACAATAAATGATTACTTGGACCAGTAACTGAGGATCAGTATTGAAGATAACATCTAGTAATTACTACAGGAAATTCTTATTGTCAGAGTGTGGTTGTTATTTATTACAACTTAGCATGTTCTGAGCAAACACTTTTGATAGTCTCCCCATCAGACTGAGGTCGGTCAGAGATTCAATCTCATCTTCGCATTCTGTATTAAGATATACATCTGCATTCACTCTCATTGGACACTAATTATTTGTTGTTGGTTGATTTGGCGGCCACAGAATCATCAATCGTATTCCGTCTGAACTCGGAAAATTGCTTGTTTGAGATTAACTGATATAACCCTATGAATCGTTATAATGTCACGTCTATCAGTGCGGGATGACGTTTGGTGTACCGCCATTTCCCTTTATAATCCAGGGTAATGCATAGTTTGACATTAATTCAGATTTGTTGCAATTGTAACGGTTGGAACATATCACGTCTATAAGTGTGGGATGACGTCATAGTGTACCGCCATTTCCCTTTATAATCCAGGGTAATGCATAGTTTGACACTAATTCAGATTTGTTGCAATTGTAACGGTTGGAACATGTCACGTCTATAAGTGCGGGATGACGTCATAGTGTACCGCCATTTCCCTTTATAATCCAGGGTATTGCATAGTTTGACACTAATTCAGATTTGTTGCAATTGTAACGGTTGGAACATGATTGCTTTCAGGGAAACTTATTGTCTGAGAAAAATGACTTCTAGCTGACCTAAGCTAAACTCACGTGCAAAAGAAACGTCCCCATACAAAATACAAGATATTTCAATCGACGGGCGATACATGCGACTGAAACAGTGTTACATCATGTCTTCAGAACCCAACAATACTAAATATGAATTTTAAATTTTGTATCTGTTCATAACTCTGAGAACCACAAGTTTTAAGAAATGGTCGTTTTTTAATCTCCTTAACAAGACGAGATAGAAGCCTCAAAAAGACAGTTTTGGCTTGTTTTGTGACGTCCAATAGTAATGACGCGTCAACAAATTTAAATCAAAGAAGGTTATTTATGTCGAGGATATCTTTAATTAATTAAATTTCTACTTTTCCAATGTTTTAAACTTAAATACCAAATACTGTGGGCCAAAAACATTTTTAAAAAACGATTTTAGCACCCCATGTCTATTTGAACAGATGTAAAAATAAAAATTGCATACTCTGATGTATGAAATTGTGAATACTTCTTTACAAAACATGTGGCTACCAAATACATTCAAAATCTACTTTCTCCGACATCGATATTTCATTTTATACTGTTTTCAAAATGTTGGGACGTTTCTTTTGCACGTGAGTTTATAAACAGTCATTCAAACTCATATGGATAACGGTGCCTCATTCACAGAGAGAATATGTTATACTACAAGTTAACATCAATTCAGTTTTGCATTTACATAAAATACTAAATGTATTATTTATAAAATCGCATTTAAGTTTATCAATGCTTGTTAACATCTACTTATTATTTCGAGACTGGTCCCCGTTATTATCAACAAAGTAAACCAAAACTATTTGCAATGAATACATTTTATCCTACGGGATATTATATTAACACCACAAAAGGTAAACAGTCATTGATTGAAACAGCAAAGCATTGTCGTTCACCGCAAGACGTTGAAAGGAAGGGATGTAATCACTTTTTAAAGGGAGATAATTTATTTCATAGGGCGACGATCGTGAAAAGTAATTCCGGCCACACGTTAGTCACTGCAGTGAAAATATGACTTATTTTTTCACTGCAGTAAAAAGATGACTTTCTACTGCTTATGTGCAAATATGGATTATTTGTTCATCATATAATCACATATTTCAATGCTAGTTATATAATAGAGATAATTAATTAATTAACATTGATATTACATGCGTTTTATACAATTCTTTGTGTTTAATGATGACGTTAACAAGAAATAACATTACTAAAGTTATCATAATAGTAAATTTTAAGTAAATGATGTGCGAAAAAACTGTTTCATATACAACACATAAAACATGAACATTAACGTCGGTGTTTACCTGCAGCATAAAGGTTGTTATTTTGAAATTTCAACATTTGCTAGAAACCATGTATTCTATTGCTCTCTCATCTCTTAGCCGTGTTGAACAATCAGTCAATAACTGGGATTTATCAACATAGAGTTACCACCATTAAATAACTCACATCTCCGACAGTTGGAACCAGCCATTTCACTAGTAATCTCTGCACGCTAAAAATTACCAGCAATAACAGATTATTTCACTCTTGGAAATATAGTTACTACAATCCCAGATCCATACCCGTCTCTGTTTACCTGTATCGCTTCAGACTGCTTAATTTTCAATTCAGCACAGTCAGTTTTGTTTAAGCTCTTTTCACAGCACAGGTAATTTACCTGAGCAGGTTTGTGTTAACAATTGATGGCTTGGGAAGAGCTTCCAGTGCGTCCACTCAAGCCGGCCGTTTGATGTAAGGCAATCGATGTGTTTCGCATTAAGTCCACAAGCTAAGGTATCAACAGACGTACGTTCAAGCCCGTTTATTTGGCATTAGTTGTGAGAGGAACATTATATAAAGCTTGGAACCATTTCCGGTTTGTTTTCGTTTCATTGGAACCCTGAGTGACAGTTCATTTTTAAAACTCGACAAGAAATCGAACATGATGAATGTGTGTGTTGGATGGTGCGAGTTCGCAAATCAGAAATTTGCAGTGAGAAGAAAGTAAATAATGTTCCATAAGCTTTCAGTCACAATTTAAAAAACACATGAATATACAATGACACTTGGATACATATTATATTTATTAGATATCTGCTTCATATTATTGATCCACACGCTATAGACAGTGTTCATTTCATTGAAAATCAGTCTGTTGAGGTAATCACGCTATTGAGGCTTATGACCAAGAGTATTCAATAACGCTCCTTTGGATAACAGTATTCAGATATTGTACTGCTACTAACAGTAACATGATTTCGTATGCAGCAAAATTTATCATTTGTAACTTAATTTGGTCTTTGCAAAGAAACAGCAGATGGAGGAGAAGCTATCTAGAATATATGCAAATTTGGAAATGTTTTCTTACAAGCAAAAACAATCTTTAAAAAAATGACGATTTCTAAAGCAGTACCCTCATTTTCCTATTTACATTACTTTTGAAGCTTCTCTAAAATGAACGATTCCAGTGACCACAAGTCCTCGAAGTCATCAATGATTGAGGAGTGTATCGAGACCAAAGACGTGCATCAGCTGTTCCTCAATTTGCCCCATTTGTTCCAACACCATCCTCAGTCTCCTCTGGTTCCTTGAAGCTCATTATTAGGCGGAACTCCTAACTCATCAAGGGATCAGCCTCGACTGAAGATACACATAAGAGACGGAGAAATGTGTTGAAGGTGAGATATTGGGGATCTTCAAAGGTCTTGTTTAACTGATATAGTTGTACATGTCATGTATAAACAATGACGTATATATTAAAAATGTTGACGATTTGCTGTGCACTATGTATCTGTATTGCGATTATTTATTAAAAAAGTAAAGCAAACATCGTACATCTCAAATAGCATGTAAAGAAAAATAAAGCACTTCGGGGACCAGTTCGTTTACCGACACATATGGGAGACGGTATATAGAGATTATTACCCGAGGAAGTGTGTAATATGACTTTTACGAAACGAGTGTGAATTTTTGTATTGCCCGAGCGAGAGCGAGGGTTATACATACATTTGCACGAGTTTCGTAAAAGTCATATGGCACATTTTCTAGTGTAATAATTATTTATTACCCAATCTATTCACATTTGAATCGTGTAAAAATAGCCATTAAACGGTACACTTCTATTGCCACGGCAAGCTAAAGTGACGTCACGAACCATTGTTTTATGACGTCACAGACGGTAAGTGGCGGTGAAACAATTGTTGCTATGCAGACGTGATATATGCACATGTGCTCGTATCGAAAATATTAACTCGGTTATTTCCAACCATATGTGTAATAAATGGGTGTATATGGGGAAAAATTGAGTTATTGTTATTCTAATCTTATTCTGTAAAACCCATTTCAGTAGTGACGCATACACTCTGCGTAATTACATGTTTAATTTCCTATTCCCAAAACCCGAATTGCTAGGACATCATCCAGATTTATGACAGTAGGCACTCTATAATGTATTTTCTAAACAAAGGTTACTCTACACATTTCTACCCACGTAAGGTATGTAATAAGTGAGGCATAGTTCACGATTCTCGCAAACCAAATGCTCAATTTGAAACGACACTGTTTGCACAACTAACTTTCATTGCAAACAAGCAGGATTATCTAAGCATAGCCACCAAAGCTCTCCTCATGTAACATCGGTTACGAGGGGATTTTATTATGTGGGGAAAGAATGTAGGGATTAGACTAGACATACAGTACATGGACGACACGAATGACAATACATCTGGTAACATTCAAAGGTACTCATTTTCTGAGATACAACTTGGGTCATATTAAGAAATTAAGATATTACTTCTCATTTCGTGGAATATGTTGGTGCTCTTTACAGAAAGAGGAATTTCAGCATCACCATTGCGATGGCGTGAACTTATGAATTCAAAGAAAGCAATACTATATTCAGGAATAATTTAGATATTGAATGGTCCTTAAATTATTAAAGTGTCCATAATGGGGGTATTTCTTCATTACTTTCACAATCAAGTGGTTAGCACAGAAAAGTTAAGGAAATCCAGCAATGCTATTAACCAGAGATGGAGACTGGCGCGAGGTATGCCTTAAGGGAGGAAGTTTACACATGTACATGTAGATACAAACAGCAAGTTAACCTAGCCTCAATAATAATACTCGCTTCACTCCCATAAATGGTTAAATCTAATAAATAGAACATTTCGTCGAATACCATCTATATCTCATCTCGTGAAGTAGAAATAGTATATTTACACTCGTGGCTACGCCACTCGTGAAAATATGCTTTTCTCAATCATTTGATGAGATATACATGGTATTCGACGAGAAATGTCAAATATCCTCTATGTATTATCTATAATTATATATGAAATGTCCCGAAAATCAGTAGATCTCTATCTTATAAGTATACGTTCAATATGTACATTCTTCTTCTGGTGACTTGTGTGACTCTGTTTAAAAAAGGACTAATTGAACAGCTTCTTCATAAGAGGAAATTACCATCAAGAATACCTCTTTTTATGGATTGTTGGCCAACAAGCGGAAATACACGGGGTCATCTAATTACCCAAGTCTCATTCCAAACAAAAAAAGGCAATGATTGATTTTTCTCTTAAAATAGAAAACGACTGGAGATTGTCTCATTTTTTTCTTCGTTTGGCTTTGATGAAAAATGTTCAGACAGAAACCTGGGTCTGTGTTTTATGACTTTCTTAATTACAGCTTCCAATATGCGACTAGTATAGCTTTCGGCAATCATTATGTCGAACTTGCAAAGAACAATATTATCTCCAAAAGCGTTCACCTATATCTAATTTAGTTTTATTGCAAGATGCTGTAATTACTAAATGGTGAGTAGTTATACCATATTAACTCATTAGCTTCGTTACTTTCCTTTTGTACATGTCTACACAAAAACAGAAGGACTGAATTAAAACAGCAATTGCAATTATGTAAACTACATAAGTGTTTAATACTGGTATATAGTCCAAACATTTCGAAGGAAATGTACTTGAAGCTTTGAACAGCAAGCGGAAAATAGTTTCAGAAATGTCCAAGGTGTGACTTGAAGGAATTAACAAATCATCTCCTGACTCTTTCCTTTTGTAGAGTGAGAAACAGTCATACATGTATATTTGATGAGAAATTGACGTTGTTAATATATCCAACGAAGTCGCTGATTAGATGAGGTTGAAATGCATGACCCATGCTTTTAACTTTTCCGAAATTATTCCTTGTATCATTAGTTGTTGTTCAAGATAATCTGGAGTCATTCCTCTTGAGATACAAATCAGATTAAAAGGAAGGTATGTCCATGCATAGAGGTATATAGTGTGTCATTTTTATATACTCTAAAATTATGACGATGGAAGTATAGCTTTGTATAACCAGCTCTTATATTAATATCAATTTTGATAGAAACAAATAAACAAATATACAGGTAGTTTACATGACCAAATTAGAATTTGTCTGTTTGCCTTAATATCTAGTACGTGTTATCGTCAAATACAACTTTCATTTCTCACAAACTACAGGTATCTTCTGCCAATCAGTCCGTCGACCACACCTGAGTCTCGCATGTCCAACAACACCTAAACATTGCTACAGACAATTAACTTCGAAACATCGAGATTGATTATCTCTGAATACTGAATAATTTAATTGCGACCGCAATTGTTCGTGTTTGGTAGCTTCTAGAATCTCGCTATTGTTAATTTTCCCATGACTCGAAATGAATTTTTAAAAGCTAAGCAAGGATCAGAGAGGCATATCGATCCGTTTACGCACGTAACGGAATGTCAATAAGAAATGTACACAATCAGATGCACCTATGCAAGTGGGCATTTTGATGATAAACGACGGAGATCACGGCCATTTGAAGCTCAGTACTTATAGGGCAATATATAGGAAATCATATATACATGTATTTTTACGTATACAAGTTTGTTTGGCCCATACACAAGTACTGTAAGTTCTCAGCTTCTTATTATAAACACACACACACACATACAGTCAAACCGCGATAGTCCGGCCCCCGATAATCCGAACCTCGCAGTGTCCGAACGGTAGCAAACTGTAACCAAACTAATCTCTATACAAACTCATTAAATGTTGATTCATTAATCCGTTGCATTGATTCCGTTTCCGAATCCGAACGCCAATTACCCGTAACGGATTAGTTAATTACAACTAGTTCTGCTTCATTAATCCGGTGACAAGCGATCATCCAAGTATTTTAATGATGATGACGAAGTATTATATATATATATATAATACTTCGTCATCATTAAAATGATATCTACAGCAAGTGTCGTCTGAAGTATACGACTTTATATACATTTATTGCACGTGAGACCTTCCTCAATTGTTTCATACACACACACACGCAATATTTCTTTCAGAGGTTAACTGTTTACTGTACCATTAATTGTTTGAGAAGTATTATGTACGTAGTTTGTATTAGAGAAGATATTGTGCATGTTTAACTTTGTTATGTTCTTCTCAACGACGGGATCATCATATATCCATTTACCGATGTCCAAAATAAGGCTCTACACTGATACGTCGGTGTGTTTATCATTACACCTATCTTCTCCTGTATAAGTACGCTGAGGTATAGAATACACTTTACACCCTATTGTTTCACTCATATAGTAAAACTAACAAAACAAATTGATAGGATAGAACCGGGATATTATTTAATGTTCAATTTTGACTGATTCGGCAAACAGTCATAATCGTTTTTATCAAACATGCAGAGTTAGAGTCACTGAAAGGACCAAGGGGTATAACATCATTGTTACACCAACAAGACCCCTACCATGTTTATAATGTTGTAAATGTGTACAGAATGAGGCACATTTATTGATTTTCACTTAGCGGATGTCTTATATGTAGATGAACAGTTGTGTTTTATCAAAATTAATTCCTTGGCTGATGACTAAACGCCTGTATTTTTCAGTTTAAGCGTACGACTTCGGAAACATAAGCTATTTGAAATTGAAAATCAAACATATGATGAAACCAACTGAGGTGTAAAGTTTCTTTTGTACCTCAGTTTACATATACTGAGGCAAGCATATTATTATTTGCAATGGAACATTAACGGAGTCTCTTTTGTTCTACTCCTCTGAGACACTTATAGGCCTCATAGCAGGATTTCAAAGTGGTAATGTCTCTGATTACCCTTTTAATAGTATAAGCTATGGATAACTGAAATTACAAAACTTTTGAAATGGCTCCCCTTTGCCCTGTAATGTTAACAGTCGTCACCAAGAATCTCGTTATACTGGCTGAATGATCATGTTGTTGTGCCATGGGGAGATTAGCCAGGGAGGGTCAAGTATGGGATTAGCATCGTCTGTACCTTGTAGATAATCCTATGCTTATTGTCTCCAAAATCTTCAGTATATAGTGGACAGGCATACAAGGAAGTGGACCCCGAATGCTCATTGCAAGTGTCATCGAGAGTATCTACGTGAGACTTCAGAACTAAGATACAGTTTACATTGCTGGCTGTGGTCCATGGAGAGATTCCTCTTACGACTTAGAATAACAGTATAGACTTGAAGTAAACATTGACAGTAGATCATGAGAGGTCGTTGTATGTTCCATATACATAATCTCCTTGTGATGTCCCGTTTGATAACATATTTATTAAACGAGTGAATGGTTCGGTATTTAACGAGCGAAAGTGATATCCCGTTTGATAATATATTAGAACTAAGATACAGTTTACATTGCTGGCTGTGGTCCATGGAGAGATTCCTCTTACGACTTAGAATAACAGTATAGACTTGAAGTAAACATTGACAGTAGATCATGAGAGGTCGCTGTATGTTCCATATACATAATCTCCTTGTGATGTCCCGTTTGATAACATATTTATTAAACGAGTGAATGGTTCGGTATTTAACGAGCGAAAGTGATATCCCGTTTGATAATATATTTATTAAACGAGTGAATGGTTTGGTATTTTAACGAGCGAAAGCGAGTTAAATACCGATTCCATTCACGAGTTTCATAAACATGTTATTAAACGGGTTTAGTTTAGTATTTGAATTATTACTCAATGATGTGAATAGCGCCGAATTGCAAGAAAATATTTTTATGTGACGCTCACTTGCAAAAAGGTCACCTGCTACTGAAGTCGCGCGGCTTCATTGTTACGCAACCAAAAACGAATATGACGTCACGCGCCAATTATGACGTTACAACAGCACGCGGTGGTATCAAACATGAGTGTAACCAACTCATTGAATGATCTTACCACGGTTGAGTAATAAAGTGCTTTATTTTATGTCCCAGTAACGAGATTCAATGTATTTTATTACAATTAAGATCACGAGATTTGAACTAAGGAATGATTCAATGTCTCCTCTGTGTACTGAAGAGGAGTGCATTGTCAGTGGCTCTTGGTGACTTATTGTAGAGTATACTCCTGTATAATTTCTTATACATGTCATTTGTTTCAGAAAGAGAGGTATAACCTGTCTGAGACGGTATTTTTAATTAGTGTAAGTAGCTTAGTGGTTCCCGAATGATCCAGTGACATCCTTAGTTTTAATACAAAGTCTGCTGTGAAACTCTATGAAGAAGAAATGTCACGTATTGAATCACCATTGTCTGTAGATAGAACTAAGTGGTGAAATTGATATCCCTGGTAAATTGTAAACAATGTTAAAGTATGTTAGTCCCTAAATGCTCGTTCACAGTGTAGATGAAACCCTACTAAAACGCTATACCTACGACGACTTTGCTAATAATTCTTAAGGTATTATCATTAGCAGATACTTAAGAAACTTTGAGCATGGTTGTTCTATTGGTTCCCTGCTATCCGTCTAAAGGAAACTCTCAAAATATCAATGTAACTTCCTGTTTTCAAACAATTAATCGCCTCAAAATGGAAAATAAAGATAGACTTTGTGTTTTAAAACATACATGGCGATATCTACGTAGCTAACATAAAACACATAACATACATAACATACAACTTTAATCAAACGTCTACTCTTAACATTTGCACAAACTACAGGTGTTTCTTAAAATAAGAAGATTAAAAATGAAACATCGACTCAAAAAAAGTGAACATCACTTTGAAAAAGCATTTTCTGCTCTCAGTAAAAGGAAAATCGATAAATCTCAAAGAAAATAACAAGGAGTTATTCCTTTTCTGATTTTGTAAGAAAATAGAATAGTTAGAAAATGTTTGTTATGAAAGTGAACGTATAATTACAACTGATATTTCTTTATTGTAAAAAGAACAACATAATTGTTCCAACAATGAATTTATAAAATAAACATGGACAATAACTTGAGACGTGTGAATTTTTTGATTACAGGGGGGAAACCGTGCCTAATTGACAACTAAATTTGTCGCAACATATTATAGTAATCGAGCTCGTTTTCTCTGGTACCTCTCTCCTTAATCTACCACTCTTGAATTGTAAGATTTGCAAAATAGTTTGGGATTCATGTGGAAGGGTTTAGGGTTTAGCTCATATTTAAAGAGAATTTAACTTATAGCACATTGATGAGTGTTAAAGCAAGTTGACAGCAAACGCACACGACGGTATAATCATTTGTAAATAGACACAAACACAATATTTGTAATCGTTAAATCTTATCTTATATTGATGATATCGAATTTGAATTTTACAAAAACCCATACATGGACACGGATAATTTGTATTCGTCAGCAGTTTTTTTATAAATCCAAGTTAAACATGACACACAAAAACGCAGCAAAGTGTTGAACAAGCTCTCTAACGATCAATTGTCCATCATTTCGTGATAAAATTGATAAACTAAATCTATTTGCAAAGAGGAAAACATATTATATCGATGAACTACTCAGCGTATTTCACAATGTTGAAGCAAACAGACTCAGCAAAGTGTTGAACAAGCTCTCTAACAATCAATTCTCCTGGGGGGTCCCATATTGTGAGTTTCCGGTGACGCCGAATACTTGTTAATTTGCGGTATTTTTACATCACAAGGCCATCTGGTGCCCAGCACTGACGGAGTGGTCCCGGAACTTGTTCTGATCGAGACGAATGTCCCCACCAGCTCGACTTTTGTTTCAAAGATCATCGAGAATAACCCTCCTTATACCTTTGATCATAGGATAAAAGAACCAACTAATCATGAATAAGGAATAATTTGGGCTTTATTCGATTTTCTATGTTGATATTTTGAAATTGGTTGGAAATAACAAGGATAACATACCGTTAGAACATACATGAGTGTGAGATCATCTTACAATCTTTATTACCCATATGGTTGAAAATAACCGAGTTAATATTATTGATATGAGCACATGTGCACATATAACGTTTGCCTAGCAACCATTGTTTCACCGCGACCTCCCGTATTTTGTCGTCTGTGACGTCATAAAACGACTGTTCGTGACGTCACTGTAGCTTGCCGTCTTTTCCTGCTTATTTTTACGCGAATCAAATGGAATAAAATGGGTAATAAAGAAAGTATTACACTCGAATTCATATGTCGTGCAAATTTATGTATAACCCTCGCTCTCGCTCGGGCAATACAGAAATTCACACTCATTTCGTAAAAGTCATATGACACACTTTCTCGGGTTATAATCTCTATATAAGACCCTCAGAGTTTGTGGGTAGAGAGTATGTAATAACATGTACTGCGTTGTTCTTGTTTCTATGCACAAGACCTAATTAGTCTACAAAGACATAAGAAACTCATTCTGACCAGTGGCACGGTAGTTTTAATTACAAGGCAGATTGTAAATAGAAGAAAAGTCAATATTTGCATTCAGACGAAATGCGTTGACGACAATGTCCTTTGATAAGCCCTGTCTAGTTTTATAAGGGTTTGACACAGACATATTTAAATAGAGATTATTACCAGAGGAAGTGTGTCATATGACTTTATCGGAACGAGTGTGAATGTTTGTATTGCCCGAGCGAGAACGAGGGTTATACAGAAATTTGCACGTGTTTCGTAAAAGTCATATGACACACTTTCGAGTGTAATCATTTCTTTATTACCCGTTCTATTCTATTAAATTATCATAAAACTAGTCAGAAACCGGCCCACCTCTCTTGCGACGCCTAGCTACATGTACAGTGACGTCACGAACAATCGCTTTATGGCGTCACCGACAGCAAACTACGGAAAGCCGCGGTGAAACAATCGTTGCTAGGCAAACGTGATATGTGCACATGTGCTCATATCAATAATATTAACTCTGTTACCATCCCAAACAGACATATCGGTAAAGGTCTGATTGCATTGCGTGATTATAACAAGTTGACTTTTAATTACATATTTGGAGAAAAGTTAATGTGACGACAGTAAAAATGTAAACATCAAAGTGGAACAGTATCTGGTAATATGCTAAAAAATGAGACGAAATGTATAAATACCACAGGTGATACCCCATATAAGAATGATAGCAACCTGAACTGCCAGACACAAGAAAGTACAGTACACGACTCATTTGGTTTCGATGTATTCAATATTTTAAAAGAAATGAGACTCTTTTGATTATGGTCCGATACAACAGCACTTTTCTGCAGTTGTTTGAATTATTAATTGGTGATTGGTTATTTTTTTAGTAAAAATATCTTTGATTAATGTAGACAGGGGTAACAAATTAGATTTTAACCAAAATTACCCCTACCATGTTTGAAGTGTTGTAAATGTGTACAGAATGAGGCAAATTTATTGATTTTCAAAGAGAATATGTCTAATATGTCGATGAAATGTTGTCTTTTATCAAATTATTTTTTTTAAATTTGGAATTTCATTTTTCTTAAATGGTTATCACCGATGTTATGTTGCTGTCATGTTTACAGTTTTAAGTTCGGTTGTGAAACTTTTCTATTTCAATGTTTTTAAATTGTTAACCTATTCTTCAACCTTCTGCTTTGGATAGTATATCACTGTTAAAACGCAACATTTAATAATAAAAACAATAACACTTAATTGTCTTCATTTCAACGAAATCGGATTTCTTTTTGCACCCTTAGCACCCGACAGCCACAGTGCAGCGCAAGTTCAAACGTTCTATCCATATAATGCTGAGTGCCAAGCTAGGAAGCAACAATCACCATCTTTTAACATTTTTGGTATGACGCGGTCGTGAATCGAACCCCGACCTTCCTGTAGATGATCGGACGCTCTACCAAATGAGCTACATCGATCGAAAACAATTTTATTGTAAGCTGCTTGCGCTTTGAGTATGTCAATATACAGCTTTTATTATTAATATTGCAAGTACGTTTGTCTTTCCAAATACTTAATAAAACCAATAAATCATTAATTATATGTTACCATTTGCTTCTCGCAACAAGGAAGTTCATTAATGGAACAAGGCCTACATAATAACTTTCTATGAACTTGTGGGTTGTAGGTATCTTGCATTCCGTATTTCCGTGAGTTTGTATTTCATTTCCGTGCCTGTGAGTTTGATTAAATATTTTTTGCACTGACTTTTTTTCAAATTTTTCGAAGTAAAAACACTAATGGATATCTATTCTAATAATCTATTATTCGACTTGAAATAACCTAGCTACTTGGACGATGCATCTTACCATTCGTGAATAATGTTTCGAAACTTCTGTGGTGAAATACAGTTAATCCGAATGTCGTAAACACGTTGACAAATATAAATAGCGTCACCATTCCGCCCAGCTGAAATGTTTAAAAGTTCAAATGTGACGTGTGATAGAAACCAGACTTGCTTACGTTCGTGTTATATTCTGAAATACATCTTAAATTGATTCCAAAGCCTACGCATGGCGTCATCGACTCTTTGCTGTCATTCTATTACACACCGTTATCCAGGACTGTCACGCTCTGGTCTCAAGCCTGGATCTGGATAGTGTTACGCGGTTACCTACACGTTATACGTGGGGGCATTATGCTTATTTGGTATGATAATAGTGTTATGCTTGTCAAGTGGGTGACGTTAGGACATATTCTGCTAAGTGTTAAGACTTGTGGCGAACCTGTTAATTTATCTTTAACGCCATAGACGTCATTTTGTGGAATAATTTGGGAATGTTTGTTTGAAAGAATAAATTGTAAAAACTTCTGCGACATCTGTTTATCGTTTTGAAACGAAGTAAAGGTATGAATTACTGAGAGAGAGAGAGAGAGAGAGAGAGAGAGAGAGAGAGAGAGAGAGAGAGAGAGAGAGAGAGAGAGAGAGAGAGAGAGAGAGAGAGAGAGAGAGAGAGAGAGAGAGAGAAAGAGAGAGAGAGACAGACAGACAGACAGACAGACAGACAGACAGAGACAGACAGAGACTGACAGACAGACAGACAGTCACACACATAGAAACAGAGAGAGCGACAGACAGACAGACAGGACAGAACGAGACACACTGAGAGAAACAGATAGAGACAGAGACGGAGTGAAAGTGGGAGAGAGACATACATAGCAGAGCGAGGGAGACAGAAACAGAGAAAGAGACACAC
Source organism: Gibbula magus (assembly GCA_936450465.1). Lineage (NCBI taxonomy): Eukaryota > Metazoa > Mollusca > Gastropoda > Trochida > Trochidae > Gibbula > Gibbula magus. The sequence continues at coordinate 43,833,172 of OW388306.1, read as the reverse complement.
ACAAACACAGATGAATACAGAGAAACATATGCAGATTGAAACGGACCCCGAGACGCTGATATGAAAAAATATACACAAAGAGAGAGAAGTGAGAGAGATAGTGTGTGAGAGAGAGACAGAGAGACAGAGAAGGCCAGAAAGGACAGAGAGGGAGACAAAGAGACGGAGAGAGAGACATACATAGAGACGGAGAGATACATACAGAGAGACATGCAGGGGGAGATGACACATATTCATAGCCAGATATTGTGTGTGAGAGAGAGGGGGAGAAAGAGATAGATCGATATAAAAGGGAAAAGAGAGGGGAAAGGAGGCAGAGAGCGCATTATAGAGAGACTAGTTTGCTGTTACCTCATGTATTGATAGAGGTAAACCGATGCTAGATGGAAGGTACTATGCATGGTATACTGACACTTCCAACATAGACATATTCTCAAGATGCGAACGGTACCGGTTATAAACTGTGATAAAAACAGTAGTGCTTGATTATAAAATTAGAGAATGAGAATTATATCGAGTTATGTGTGAATTGAGACTCAATGCGATGACGATAATTAAATTCATTAACAAACTTTAATAAGATTGCAACCCTTGCTTTTCAAATTGGCTGGGAAGATAAACAATATTGTGAAAAAGAATCTAATGACAAAAATACCATATTCGTCCCAATAATTACTACGTTGCGTTATTATCAGGCAATCTTAGGTATATGCTGGCAGTAGTGACGCATGTGCGGTTTGCGCCGGGACCACAGGGTAAATTTGATGTGCGTTTAGTACAGTGGACAGTCTGTAAGTATATCTGATCAATTATCGCAGCCTCAATTGATTGAAGCGTCGTAAACTGCACATGTTCACCAGCTTAAATCACATACAGATATATATCAAACAGCATAGATACGGGTTTTCAATCACAGGACGCATGTGTTCTCTCTGTTGTTCACCTTATCAAAACATAAGATAAGCTCACTCATTGGAAAAACCTATTGACATATTAAATTTTCGACTGATTAAAAGTTCGACTAATTTTTAAAAAAAAAAACAACAAAAACTTGAAAAATAATAATCTGAATAATTTACTTAAAGAGTTTCAACACACCTTGTTTCTGCACACTCTCATTTGTAAGATTGAAAAGAGCATAGCCTTGTAGCTTCTATGTCCATTTTAAGTGTCCTACAAGTACATTGGAATTTTAAATAAACCTCATTTTATCCTTTTATGATAACTAATTGAACTATACTTTGTTTTATAAAACACATTGTTTTGTCTATATACAATTTATATTTAAAAGTGACAAATGTTATTGAAGTAGTACTCAGTCAAGCTTTGGATTTAAAATTATGACATTATCATTGTTTTGTGACCTTCTTTTTCCCCCCAGTATATTTATTTGTATATTACGTTATATATGGTTCTTTAAATGATAGGGTCATTTTAATGGGTTTCGAATTTACAAACCGCTCTATACTGTCACCTAGTAGAATTGCTTCAATGGTGAGATGCCCTTTTCTATTTTCTTTGTAAGGATCAGTATTCAATCTATCTTATGACCAACTTTCATGAATATTCAAAGGATTTTACATAGTGTGTTGAACCTCCTTAAAGGGACAGTACGCCAGTTATGGAGTGACATAGCTTTAACTACATGATACAAAATATTCTGGATATTTATAGATATGTAGCATTGTTACACAAACGCGAATGTTCTGTCCACTTAAACTACCTAAGTAGAACTGGCTCTTGCAACACAGCACAAAAAATGGTGGAATCCGCTTGCCGATTCCTTGGGGAGAAACCGGAAGGATCGGCCTGCGGATTCAAACACTTTTTGTCCTGTGTTGGTATACTTGTCTTCGTCATCAGGAGCAGTTATGTAAAGGATATACGTACCATTCTCCCCCGGTTTTGAGTGAACCCAAGGGTTCTCCCGACCCAGAATGTATACATGTTCAACAAAAACTGAGGTAGAGTATTATATCTGTCATATAAAGCGAAGGAAAGGACGACACATTTATCAAAATCGGTCATAAATCATAAAATATACCCCCTATGAAATGACAAAGCTATGCTGATGAAACCTGAATCACAAAAAACTCAGTAGCGGACTGTCATTTCAACAAATGTTGGTGCATCCAACGCACTACAAAGAGCATGCCTCCCTTACTGGCGTTATATTGAGGTACAGAGACTTGCCTGTCATTTAAATTTCAAGTCTTTTGCATTTTGACTAAAATGTCAAACTCTCATTACTGTACAGAAATGACAGCAAAACAATGTGACCTATGAATTCGTCATGAGTTACCTTTTTCGTCACAATAACATTATTCATAGTTTACAGCAAGTTGCAAGTATCTAATTTTATTTTGAAAAGTTTGAAATCTCAATGATTTAACACTTCCCATAAGATAGCCGGACACTACAATGAATCTACTTTAAAAATATGTAATTTCCAGCCGACTACCGCAATAAATTAATAGATTTATGGGGTCAGAATTTAAAAAAAAATCCGCTAAAATTAATTACGTTGGTTTCAAGTACCATTATCGAAATATACAAGACATATAGTATACGAATATATTGAACACCTCATATGTAACCTTTAGAGGGCAATCTTTACTGGGAATGCTAATGGTTTCCCACATTAACGTTGACAGACGGTTCTATAGATATAATAAGAAAGCTTCACAATGGGTACATTAGTGCCATTGGCAAACTACTTTTACGTGAGATATTGTACTGACAGGTGAATATTTTCACAGAAAAGGGTAATGTATTTCCGATTAGAAACGCATTAGATTGAGATATGTTAAAACATATCCTCAATGACCTGTCATAATGTACCTTTGATGCAATTCACCAATCCCTTGTACGTAAGAAGTACTTTGTCAGCCCATATCCCGAAACGGATGAAGATGAAAAGTGTATGTAATAAGCACATAACAGCACAATGTTCCTTGGACGTATCTTCGAATTACGCAAATGTAAACAAATTTTAAAAATTGGTATTTTTAACTAGAAGTATATAGATAGGGACATCCGTTTTGCCTATATTTTATGGTGATTTTAAAGGTGTGTTTTGATATGAAATTCTCTCCGCAAATAAATAAAACGACGCTGACAATACCATACTAAAATAATTGTGTCATGCGTGTACATTAATCACATACATACTAAAAGCATATACTGTGTTAAAGGTACGCCCATTTTGTTATTTGGGGTCACATTTGCCAAACGTTATAAACTGTGTAATTTCATTGAGAAGTACCAACTGTTACCAAAATTGCCATGTTGATGACAGTCGACACAGTATACCAACGATATAAAGGTAAAAGAATTTATGATCGCAAACCTGAAAATGCACCGCGTGTGGCGCACGGCAATTCGTCAAACGTAATTTTAGAACTTATTTACAAATGATAAATAGACAATATTGGGTTGACAGTGTTTAACAGGTCTTATAATTACTGTGAATTGTGGCATTGTGAGCCATTTCCTGATGATTTGAAAACATTTTGATGTTATGTAGTTGACAGCGACAGGGCTGTGTACAACATTTACAAACAAAACGACATCTCCAAGGAAATATTGCTTGATCTCACACAACAAGGTTTTTGATGATAAATACATGATGTATATGATACAAGATAGATGGATATATCATTAATATATAATGTGACATGTTATTGCTGTGAAATGAAACTTAACACAGAGTGCTAGTGATGACATGAAAACCATTTTGTTTATAATTTTGTAAATCCAGTTATTCAAATGATGTTTACATTGAAATCTATTCATTTGCTTTTGACAAAAGTTGAAAATATTATTTGTTTTCATCTGCGATGTGACCTCGATCCCTACATATCACGACCAACAACCGGTGACTGCTTTTTATTCTCTTGATTAACTCTAGCGATAACTTACAACTAATCTAATTACACATTTATTTTTAAAAAACGCTGACCTTTTACACCCACAATAATCGTCAGGAACAAGCATAAACTCGCAGACATAATCTACAAATTGTAAGTTGTCAAGACTAATAAACTAGTAATGAAGCTTATGCCTTGTAATAAAGACGTCTTTAGATGTTTGCCCCGGAGTCTTATAGTACCTTGTTTCAATTAGGCAGAATCCGCGAGATGATAATTGGATTCTAAATGTTTAAAGATACAAATGGATATATAACAACTCTTAGATTTGATCAAATTAAAGCTGCATATCGCCACGAAATGACGATGTTCGGAAATGGAGGTAAGAAAAAATAATGTATTAATTTAAATAATCTGAACAAATGAACAAAGTATAAAGGCACTATATTAATCAGACAAACTACCGAACACTGATATATCGTCCTTGTAAGGTAGAATTTTGATAATAGCCACAGGATATGTTTTTCGTCCTCATCTAAAGCATCCATTTACTTACCCAAACAAGGAAACTCATTTAGAAACTAGACACATATAGACTGATATCTTAAGAAAGGAACGTATATGCCAGTACTTAGATGAAATTACAAAACCAAAGAAAGGCGACCTTCTAATTAAGAATGTGATTGAGTGCTTTCCAATGTCATTAACCGACTGTATATTTACAACACATTATTATTGACTATTATTGGACACATGTCATACACCAGGTATTCATTCTATCAGCTATTGATTCAACACAAACTAAATTGTACAGATGATTGACAAATGTAGTTGGTCCTGTAAGTCGATGTACAAAGGGTATTGATGCATATTCCTAATCAAATATCTAACGAGGATGACTTAAATTTTAAATATTTGTCTATTAGAATTTGTTACTCATGATAACTGAACCAACTAGAGAAAATTAATATTAAGCATAGGTTTGAATTTTACTTAGATTAATTCGACATTTACAAAGTGCAAAAGAACTTCTACCTCCCTTGCATATGACACCATGGTTCAAAATGACATATACACATAATAGATCAGAGATAAACAGCCGTCTGAAAATAATAATAATCAAAAACAGTGCTGAAAACCTGTCAGCTTGCGACATGAAAAAACGGCTCACTTGGCATATACGTGAAATGTATGAGTATCCTTTCTTAAAAGTGCATTCAATGTTGGATTTTTCATTTTCTTTAAAACAAGAACAATGTTCACAGTTTACAAATTCTATTAAACAAATCCGAAGTATTTCAAGATTTACTTTATGAGTTAGCAAAACCGTATGTCGAAATCGAACGTGCATTGTTACATGCATATAGCCATGTTCACATAACAGTGTCCTTGAATGGAATCGGAAGTTAAATATCGACCAAAGAGAACGGGAATGAGAATATAGTGTGGTCAAGCTTCTTGTATTCCTAGAATACGATTGTTATCCGTCTTACACCTTTTAGCGAGTTGATGCGAACACTGCCAATTGGTAATGTGATTGCCAATACATCGTAAGTAATTTGTAGTTTCAAAAACGCAGTACAATTCAGTAAATCAATGTCTTCATAGTTTGGTGCATTGATACATATGATCCAAATGATATAACGTTTATGTATCTATAAAATCACGAACAATTATTTAAGGTATATAAATCTGGAAACAGCGTTGTTGTCATCATTGAGTATAAAACCGTACATACATTTCCCATCATTTCTAATTCACCTCGATTACAATACAGGGCCCATTTTACAACACAACCCTTAAGAAAACTCAATCTGCGATGGAATCAGGCACATGATTTGAAGTATACAAATCCAAAAGCGGTGTTGTTATAATATACGTTTAAATAACGCTTTAAAATCATATCGATTACAATACAGGGCAGTATTTTATAAAGTTACCTGTTCTAAACTAAACAGTAACTGTTCAACATTACACTAAGATTATCTTAGTGACTTATGATCACCTAAGTGCTTTATGAAAGGAACCAGGACTTTCATCAGTTGTGTTATCCCTTTGAGCAGAATGTCATATTGTGATTGACACACAGATACCCAAATTGAAAGCTTGATGTAACTAATGAATTTTTACTGTTAATGCAAAATATAATGCCTCATTCTTTCCGCTACTCTCCCATGCTTAAAAACCATCTCCTCGTCATGTCACGGAAGCAGTGATGAATAGCAGAGATGATTGAAAGTTAATATGGCGTGAAGTGAAATGTTGGAGTATTAGGATTCTTGACTTTAGATGATGGAAGCACATGATGTGGTGGACAATTCTATTTAAAAAAAATGAACATTGCATCTGTTGTGTTGGGATTTCAGTTTACAAATAATACGTTTTTAAAAAAACAAACATTTCTAAGAGTAGGATGTTGATTGACTGAATGGGTTATCTGATTTATGTTAAAGTTCAACAGTTCCCGTGGTCATGTGTAAAGCTGTTGTGACGGTCAGTGCTGGCGAAAGTTGCCTGACTGGGTGTGGGTTCGAATCCATTAAGGGATTCGGCCCAAAAAAGTACAATAATTTGTGCTATTTAAGGAAGTGTTATTCCACACTCGTTGATAAAAGTAAAAATATCCTCGGCAAGCTTCGGATATGTGTTTCTGTTATCAACTCGCGTTGATATATTTGATATAAGAAGACACCATCTTTGTGACAGGATTTAGGATTCCATAAACGTTTTCTTTCCCTCCCTACACTATTTTCAAGTTGATTGTTGATCTCGTGAAGTAAACTGGATAAAGAAATATAATAATTGAATATTCTTCAACAATCCATTCAATATAAATCCCTTTGCTTATTTGTTTGCGCCTCAGATAAAGTGAATGAGAAACTAAAAGGTTCAACATGAAATATCTGACTTAAAATATCCCTGATTGACAATGATTGATCGATGATCAATACCTAGTACTTAATAACTGCTTAACAATTATTAAATAATTGGCTATAATTAAGGTGGTGTCATTAAAAAAAGATAAAATACTATACCCTATAAGACTGTAAGTATGCACATGATAAATAGAATATGTAATTGTTTCGTAAATATTGAAATGTTTTTTTAGACTTAACTACTTTGGATGAAATTGAAAAATCCAGAAAAGGACATCTTTGCTTGTTCCACTACATTGAAATTTGTAGTTCTTTGACAAACATGATGGTGGTGTTGTCATTGATTTCACCATTCACTAAATGATGTAATGAAACCCGAATGATGAGACGTTAGATTATACAACAGACTCAAGGATAATATTCTGTCTTTGAATCATACAATTTGCCGCCGCATGGTGAAATAATTCTTCATTTTTTTATTACAATTATTTATCTAGCAATTTTAATCGAAGTTCATTCACTATATTCCTTTCAACACAACACAAAGTAAATAGCCTCAAGCATGCATTTGGAAAGTTAATGATACATTGAGACTAGAATAGTTTCATTCGCTGTTGACATTGTTTATATCATGAACATACATGTAACCACCAATACCAGTGATCAACGGGATTTTCTTTCCATGCTATTATTTTCTGACACGACTGATTCGGAATCAACTACAGACAAAAGTAAACAAGGTACTACATGTATGTGAGTTTTGCTGCACATGTTTTGAAAAAAAAAGAAACAAGCCAGTTGAATGGTAGAATTAAAGAAAAAAATAATAAATATTGAGCAAACTTCTTGTTCACATTGGTGTTATTCCAGTTTTATAACGGTGGTCATATTCACATTTTCAATAAAAGGTGGCAATATTCCATTTTCTTATATCTTAAATCCAGCCATTTTTACGCGTTGTGTTTAGAACCAAATGTTTGACTGAAAATTGCATTTCATCTCTCCACTGGATCGAATATGATGACAGATGTGCTGGATGTTAGATCTTGCGATAATTCTTCAAATGGACACAATTTAAGTGCTAAACAAATAACTACCTGACAACTCCCCTCAGTGATGGCCATGTTGTATACTTCCGGTCAGGAAACTCACAGAGTAATTTACTTTATTTCTACATCACAAGAGCATCTGGTGCCACAGACTGATGGAGAGGTCCGGAACTGACTTGAATGGTATTAATGTACAAGGGCTTATCAACGAGCTTGTCTAATGTTTCCTAAACGTGATAATAATACCTGAGTTGTTAACCAGGAATGTCTAAACATTTCAGTAAATATCACCTTAATTACTTCTATGAGTTTGGCCATTTACTATTGTCATGATATTGAAACACAAGCAGTATTATGTATTATGTAGTTGATATGTACATACACTGCTGCGCAATATATAAAATATGTAGCTATTAAACATAACGTGTCACAGCATTGACATGGATACCTTCATTAGGTAAATAGCAATGTAAATCTTGTTCCCAAATATTTTTAACAATACATACAAATCTCCAATTACATGGAGAATTGATTTCCACTTCCATCTGACATTTCCTTATATTTTAAACAACTTTAAAATGTTGTAAAGTATCCTTTACTTCTTTTGACATCACTTACAAAATCAGGGCCCCCTCAGTCATTGAAGGAAATGCATCGAAATAGAAGGAAATCAGTGCATAATTGAAGGAAAGGCTTCATTAAAGGCAGAAAACGCAGCATTTCCCCGAAACAAACACGTCAATGTCGGAGATTTTCGTCACTAATGGTTCAGTCCCTAACCTAAGGAACCTCGGTCGGAACTCGAGGCAATCTTGGTAATTTCCGTGAATTTCCGGTCGACTCCCGAAGCAAATGCTTCACAAAATGGCGTCGCAAGAGGAATCTCCTGTCAACGTGAGTATTGTTTTTATTTCATACTGTGCGATTTGTTGGTGTATTCACTTTTACATAGAAGCGTTGAAGGTGTTATTGAATAAAGAAACGATGGGATCAATGTCTGCTCTTATGATATGCAATACTTACGATGATAATTTGAGAAAAGTTTGGTTTGTTTACATTGGACAAATGAAGCTGTATCGCGATTGGTACCCTTTACCGGGCGCTAGTAGATCGGGTCCCGTATCGCTTGTCAGCAGCGCGATGTAATGAAGATGATAAGATGTTTCAGACCTGTTTAAGACTGAGTATTATGAGAGTATGTACAGTATTTTATATCTAGATCATGTAAAGTTTTGCATCTCGACAAGAAATGTGTGGGCCAATAATCAAAACGAAAATTTAGAGTAACGTCCCTTGGCTGTGAACGAAGCGGTTTGTTTACATAGGACAAATTCTGATATGGACTAATGTTCTAACATATTCACACTTTATCAAAGACAACTGTTGTAATTTTTCTCACATAACTTCATTGTCGTTTTCAGCTCTTCTTCATCAAGAAAATTACCAAAAAGCCTGTAAATGGCCCATTGATCCCATCGTTTCTTTATTCAATTACGCCTTCAACACTTCTATGTAAAAGTAAATACACCAACAAATCGCACAGTATGAAATAAAAACAATACTCACGATGACAGGAGATTCCTCTTGCAACGCCATTTTGTGAAGCGTTTGCTTCGGGAGTCGACCGGAAATTCACGGAAATTACCGAGATTGCCTCGAGTTCCGACCGAGGTTCCTTCGGTTAGGGACTGAAAATTTCGATTAGTGACGAAAATCTCCGACATTGACTTGTTTGTTTCGGGGAGATGCTGCATTTTCTGCCTTTAATGAAGCCTTTCCTTAAAATATGCACTGATTCCCTTCTGTTTCGATGCATTTTCTTCAATAACTTAGGGGGGCCTGAAAATGCTAAATATATCAAGCCTTATGTTGTGAGATGACATTTCAGTCTTTTTAGCAAAGTCCTTTAGACCGTAAGTTAACTTTTTGTGACTAAACTTTATTTTGTCATGAATATGTAAATTGAGAACGTTGTGTAATTTGAGTAATTGGCATATGTCAGATTATAGTCAGTACAACAATTACATGATAGTTCTAATTGTATAATATATGCAGTACCCTAGTGATATTCCAATGCAGAAAACCCTTATGTAAGCTACACACTATCAACAGTCCCAAGAAATCACTTCTGTGGTGATCATCAGAGTAATGCTTAACAGCATTATGGCTCAGGTTGAATTAGATTTAATACCCCTAACACGTGTTAACTTAACCCAGCCAATATATACAACATCATTAAATCTACTCAATCATCTCACATCAAAGCCTTTATTCGAGACATTGTGAAAAGTTCAATGAGAATCTAATCCCCTTAAAAAGCTCACCAGGACATGAAAACCATGGATAAAACAACGGCATTAACAAAGATAGATGACAATGACAAATTGCTCTCAAGGTATCAATTTGCTGGCCTCGATTCCATCTTAAACACAGTGTTTTTGCAGTATCTTCATCTGTTGAAATGACAGTGACATATTGTGGCGTGTTTGGTAACCATCAGATAACGAGATTAATTACAAATACGCCGAGTTATTATTTCATTTTTATATTGTTAAAAGCAATATTAAGAAACGAAGAGATACAATAACATTTAAGAACGTTGAAGCATTTGGTAATGTATTATGCTCAGATTGAATCATAAATCATGAATAATAATTTAAATTTTACATCAAGCGAGTAAATATGCGTTTATTTGAAAGAAAAACGAACAACAATTCTTCAGTTTGAGAGGTAGATGTGTAGGTCTCATGAGAATTTGAGTTCAGACAGCAAAATGGTTGTTCATTCTATCATTGCACCATATTTAAAACTCGGATTGTTTGGGTATCACTACAACAGTCAGATCACTGAACTACATTCAAGCGGCCATTTTAATGTGAACAGCTCAAAATGACCGCATTGGTTAAGCCAAACCATGTACATTCGTTTAAGAACTCCGCTAGTTGATTCAGGATTATTATTGAGACCTCTGCAATTAATTAGTTGTCTCATTCTCTGCCTAATTGACAATATTCACCTCTGCTGACAGATAAGGAATTGTAATCATCATTGACATAGATTTCGCCTCTTTAACATGATAATCAAGTTTTACAGTGTGTCTCTATGTGAGTTGGAATCAATTGTGAGTTTAAATTTTCACTATGCTGAGATAACTTTATGATATTTCATTGTTATGTTGGTTAACCTTTTTGTGTTAAAAAACATATCTTTAATGTTCATATAGTTAATTGAACATCCACTTTAAACGTAAATCTGGAACAAAATATGCCTTCACAGAGGAAACCTGTTAAGGAAAAGAGATGAATTGTTGAAGGAGCAATTAACTTTTTCTGTCAGATTTCTTCTTATAAAAAGAGCAACTTTGATATAATGTCAGTAATAATATTAACACATTTTGGTAAATTAAACATAATTAAAAACAGAACGCAAGGCGACCTACTGGTTGTAGCTGCTATTGCACTAGTATCAATGTAAAGTGAAATATATACTCCAAACATGATTCATCATGTGACATAGAAAATGAATTTAGCGTTCATCCTGGTGATGGAACTTTAAATGTAAAATTAGAAAAAAGCTACCTTCAAAGATAAAACCTTTTTCAAGAACAGAGACAAATTGTTGAGGGAACTAAGGACTTATCCAGCAGAAATGTTCTTATTAAACCGAACCAATGCTATTTTAGATTTCAAAATAATGTCAGATATTGGGTTAAAACATCAACCAAAAAAAGACACAGCATTTTCTTTCTTACATACGTATGATATATATGAATACGTGTTGTTCATGAAGAAACTATTTTGGTTCTTATATGTTAATTGCAGTCAGTACATTTGATTTAAACATATCTATTCAATTCAAAGGATTGGGTAAAACATATCCAACTTAATGAAACCCTCTCCTTTGTACAGTGCTGACATATAATATTGAAACGTAATATATGTATAATGATATATACAGAACAGAGAAAGACATGTTTATCTTTACCAGAAAGAGTTATTTAAAACACACGTAAACTATTAGGAAAGAACAAAAAGTAATAGTTACAATGATTATATGCCGGCTAATAATAAAATATTCCTAATAAAGATATGTACTTTTGAACTTCGTAAAATAATTAATCTAAATTAATCAATACTCTACTAGGCAACATATTCTATTATATCACAATACATAATAAATTCCATAAAATACAATTACAAAGCAGGATTATCTTCGAGACAAAATCATCGTTTAATTTGCTTTTGAATGTCTCAATTTAGAATTTTTATGTTAAATTTTCGTTTACCAAATGAAAATATATATTGATGCTTTAAACTTGCTTTGGCATATATAGGATTAAAGGGTTTTATGGAGACAGATTAATGTATGTGGGAGGTTATTCCAAAGTGAGCGTTATTGGGGAAATCATTGACTGTAAAGCTGTATGCATGAATAGGGGAACGAGAGATTACGCATGTTTCTTAGGTTATGATTGGTCCTAGATGCAATGGATTGGGACATAACTTCACATATATAGCATGGAGCATTATAAGTGTATATGTAATAAAATTGTTATAATATATGACACTGAGTTTTTTCAATTTAACGATTGCCACCATGTCTCATAAGTTAGGCCAGTTACTGTGAGTGTGGCCTCGAGCTAAACGTTTTCAATTTTATCAGATAAATCTGCTGAGCAACCATCTTACAGTTCACATATGCATATTCAAGATAATGTCTTATAAAAACAAAGTAGATCTTATTCGGAGTATTTCTATTTAACATAGATTAAAGCTTTCGTTATAGATGAAACAATCAATGTTATTAAATCAGTACATACAGCAGCGTAATGCATATTTCAAATTCAATATATGTGCAACACATCACAAACAATCATACACTGGCCAACTTTAGTGAACACATCGACACCACTATCACAAGTTAGAAATTCGAACACTGAAACCAGTGAGGTTCAACACAGTTTGAGTGTGGAAGACATTATAAGGTAAAATCGTAGTTAGTAGTAGAGCTGCATAAGTGTCAACGTTGTACATTTTGTAGTATACATGCACGTAAGAGATAGGAGCAATTTGCTGACAATCAATGAAGTTTAAATCTAGTGTTCGTCCTGACAAACACTGTGGTCAATTTAGATAGTTGATATGTTTGACAACTGGAAGTATATATATGACAAGCAAAAACACGTCTCTGCCCGTTATTTGAGTTTCTGCCCGTCAAATTACGTGCTAAATAAATATGTAATGAGAAACCTTTACAGAAATAAGGGTCAGTATTGATTGAAGAACAGTAGTAAAGCTGTGTCCATTCTAAAAAGAGCAAAAACCTCTCCAAATATCCTTATGAAGTAAGTAGAAACAGGCAGAGAGTTGTGACAGATATTGATGGTTCCTTCTTAAGTAGTCACCCTATGTTAGAAGAACAGATATTCGTACACCTGCTGGCTATTCTATCGATGAGTGTTGGCTTCACTGGTTTATAGTTGAAGCCAGAAATCATTACAATTTTACAATTTTAAGCAAAATAGTCTTTACGTTCGTATCTCATCCCTGTTTTCATGTAGTTAATTGATGTTGAACTTGTACAGTGTATATAACACACGCCAAGATCGCAGTAATGCATGTGTGTGATTTTCAAAGATTTTGTCTCCATTGATATCGAAATCAATATGTACACGAGCAAAGCGTACTTAATATATTAGAATAGATATGGTCTTACAATCTAAAATCTTTTACACTTACTTGAAATTTACCGGGAAATAGGTTTATCTTCGCTCTATGCGATGTTTAGAATTGGCCAATATTGAATGGCAGTAGTTATGTTTTCTCCAAAAGGAGATTGCCCTCTGACCTGAGCATGAACAATTAAACACTTATTGATCGATTGGTTTTAGAAGGCTCAACAAAATGAAATAAATGTGACATTGTATGTATGACATAAGGTAACATATTAAAATCATTGTTACAAACACTAGTATCATTAATAATATGTTTCATGTTTTATGTTGATGATTCAATAGAAACATCACCTTCGGAGGCAGATCATATGAAAACAATTCTTCAAAACTTCCGGAACAAAGAGGTTTCATGTTTCGTACAGCTGATAGTTGCATCTCCCCCCGCCAACCCATGACCACTCTTCCCAATAGCCGACCATTATGAAAATGCAGCTTACATTTTTTTTTTTTTTTATTTTCTTGCAAAATGCGAGCTACCAATTATGTTGTCAATTTTAACATTTTCCAGATGTGTTCCTTGATTGGCTAAATGGTCCCATTTTATCCGAAATTATAGTTTGTGGCCTTGCTTTTTCTTTGGCTAGAAATTTCTGGTTGTATTTTATAATGTATTTTACACAAGACAGTGCGGCCCTTCTCGCAATAACTCTTAAAGCATATATGTCTGTTTGTCCCCAATATCAACATATTTGTTGCTCAAATATTGAATAACATGTTTTACATATACAAACAGACATTTTCTTTTTAAACATTCAAAAGAAAATTAACCACAAACTAACGGTCTTTTACAACTGAATATCATTTCAATATGTGTATTTGTAAACATTCACAATCTGAAGTTAAACTATTTGATCCTGAATGCATTAGTACTATTCACAGAACAATGTCCCCTTCTGGCTATTTACATTGTGATGAAGGATTAACTTCATTCTACGACAAGCAAACGAAACACTATCACATTTTCAACAGAGGGTAAACTACTAACTAACATACAGCTACCAAAGAAAATCGATTTCGAATGTTTTGTAAATGTTTTGTAAAGAAGTTTTCACAATTTATATTCACAAAGGATATGATGATTGTATTTTTATGTCGCTTCAAATTCATTATGAGAAAATATCCTGGCGGCAGTGTTCTGTATGACTGGAATCACCTTGCAGTCGGATCTAATAGCATACACAAAGTCACATACACTGATGGTTGAGTTTCAGTCTGTTGATGTTCATCCAGCTCTTTATCTCTGTACACAAGGTTGTTACATCTGAGGCAGCCACCTTTGTTGCTAACATCTTCATCAGCTGTCTATCTGTCTGGGAAATGTCTTGACAACATGTGCTGGACCCAGTTCCTTCGTATAGAGGGTAGATAGCAAGGGACCGAAGATGGAAGCTTGTATGACCCCGCATGTGAGATGAACTGGATCTAAAAACTGACCATTGATGAACACACATTCTGTTTTCTGTGACAGGTAGGAGGTTAATCAATCCAGGACACATCCCCTGACAACAAAACCACCCGAGAGTAGGAATATCCCACAGTCGGTGATGTCAAATGCTGCACTGAGATCTGAAACAATTTTCCACATCTCTGGCCATTGACTTGACTGAGGGTGTTATGTACAAAGTGGGCCGTACAGTTTATTTGTGATCAAGCCCTGAGATAGGCATTCTTCTACAACTGCTCATTCAATAAGTTTGAGCAAGGATGAAAGATTTAAAACTTTTAAGATTCTGAACATCAAGATTAGGTTTTTAAGAGAGTCTTCACAATGTGAAATCATAAAAGCTTTCACAAGACAATGTTCTAAAATGATTTGAATATGCCAGCCTCATATTTGAGGCTTATAAAACATCAGAAGTAGAGAATTAGAAAAAAGAATATAATCAGATATCTTCAAAAAACACGATTGTTCCATTTAACAACCAAATTTTAATTTGATTTTAGATCGTTTTATGATAATTGATAAGGCTTTTACAGTGTATTTATTTATGGCGAAATTTGTTTTATCAATCAGTTAAATACAACAATTATTTTCCAAAATTTAAAATAGAAATTTTGGGAAACTTTTTTCTCACCATAAGTTATGCTCAACATCATAAAATACACTTAGCACTTTCAGCAACTTCCCAATTATTCAAAATCCAATGCCCTTGACGAGCACCGAAAGTTTGTAATTGAGTGGGCAACAGGAAAGAGAGGACAAAAGAGCTTGAATGTTTTCTGTTCTTTGCATCTTAATTTGTTCTTATTAGTACGGAGCTGTATGCTTGTTTTATGACAACCTTTCCAATTGATTAAATTTCAAAATACTCATGTGGCATTGACAGGATTCTTTGGTATTATACATAATATAGACAATTTCGAGAGTTTCCCTGTAACTCTTTAAATTAGAGTTTCAAAAAGTGTATCAATTTATTTAAAAACTTAATCAAATCCAAATGAAAACTGGACGTAACTAATGAATATTTATTGGATTTGCAGTATCTAGAAATAATCAGCAGTCTTTCAGAGCTCAGGGATAAACAATATTTATTATGGAGTTAAGTGATGCGTAAGGTCATCAGAAAATGAGCAGTTAAATAATGCCAAAACATGTGGATGTCAGTATCTATATAAATATGTATTAAAGAATTTGATTGAAGTGTTATGAAACGCACTTCATCGCATATACCACATTTCCTATGGTGGTGTCAGTGAATGCTGATAGACATCGTGTTTACATGTCACATCAGATGAAAGTGTAAACATTTCAATAAAAAACATTGTCTCATTCACGTTTGGTTACTATTACATATTTTTAGATGCCACCAAAGATTATTATACACAATCAGGACACTTCACTTTGGCTGCTAGCAATTTTCATTTAAACGTGACAACGTTTTCTATGACTACAGATAAGCAGGTCGTCCAATGGCCTGCTCTCTTCAGTAAAGATAAACTGCATAAACCTAAAAGAGTCTGTATGCACTCTTTGCCATTTATAACAATGTAGGTTATCGATAGTTCATGCTAAATGTTCAACAAACTCAAATAAACTTTCTTTACTTTTTTCTACTTTATAATTGAAATAAGCACCCACTGGTATAATTAGTGTTTAGTATAAACTTCTGCTGAGACCCTCGCGAGTAATACTGCTCATTAATTCAATGTATATCTACAGGAAGAGTTTCTGACGTTATGCTGCACCTGAGCTCCTTCAATTAAGATGAATTGGCAACAAGGTTACAATCAAGGTGACTGGACTAAATCAGACTGAAATTAATAATCGACTCTATGAAGTTTATGTGAGGGCATACATAAATCAGACAAACAGGATAATTTTGAAATATTTAAATCAGATGATAAATTGCTAATATAATTAGTTGCAGTACTTATCTGATAATTTATATGATATAAATAACTATTCAAACTCAATGAGATGCAATGAGTCAGTGCCACTCCTACATTGTTTGGTTGCTGACTACATACAATTTAACTACCAAGAATCATCTTATATCACATTTAACGTATACTCATGAAAAGAATAAACAATTAGGGAATTATCATCATCACCGTATATTCATTTTTGAGAAGATGTTTCCCAATATTCTGTTTTGGTTCATCTTATTTTGAACACTAATTGTTCTAAAAATATATATGGACCATGGATTATAAGTTCATAATACTAAAGGTCATTGTCATATTAAAAACTACATGTTTCACAATGATTCCATCAGTCCCTAATTGACGAGCTTTTAGCTAAATGTTCCCTTACTGGATGTCACATTAATCACGAAGATGACATTTTATATTTTTTAGTAAAATCAATAACTCATACACAACAGAGCTATTTTACATGGATGAAAAGGCCACCTCTCACTTGGACTTTATTGATAGTAACAGAAAGCACTTTCTCCTATAATGTTGATAATAGAAGTTATTGGACACCTTGAAATTCACTTTTTGTTGCATAAGTGAGTCATTGTAAATCATCACTTATCTTGTTAATTACAAAATATTATCCATTAAAACTGATATGTGGTGAGCCTTAAACGAAGTCTTGAGTCTGTCGTATATTGCAATATTTGTATGAAAACATTTTCTATTATTCATTTAATTACGATAATGACGACTGCTACTCACATAAGTTTGACATACATGTATGACATCTTCTGCAACGACCAACGCCATGAGAAGTGTTTGTGACGTCATAGAGACAGATGCTAATATCACTTAGAAGTAACGTAAGAAAGACATATTCGTTTATAGACCCTACCCTATTGTTCTATACAATCCAGTTATATAATAATTGGGTAAGATCTACACAGGGATATGTCTTTCTAATGCTATTTCTTAGAGATACATGCCGCTGTGGTCACAGACGATGAAATACTGGAAGACGCATTGAAACAATAGTTGTCAGGTCAAAGTGATATCTGCACAAAAATATGACATTATTTGTATTTCCCCATGTACATGGTATGAAAAGTGGTATTTATTTCACATACACATGTTATCAAGAGTTCACATGCAGGATTTAATGTATATACATGTACGTGTATGTGAAAACATTCAAATATCCAACTGAAATATATCTTTAATTTAAATCTCTGAATTACAAAATATAGTATATCTGTAATGATGTCAACAAAAAACGAAGTTAGGCCCTTAAATGCAATTAATATGTTCATAGTTAACGCAGACCACAAGACCGTTAAGTGGTTATATCATAGGCCGATTGAATTTGTAAAAAGAGTATCAAAGACGTTCCTGAGGTGAAGACTTAATTTGAAAATCTGATTATAAAGTGAGACGCAAGTAACATTTCCCATTGTCACGTAATGCACACGCATTCTCTCAAGAAAATCAATATAACTAGGGGGTCAGCCTCAATGTTACAAAGCGTTTTGCTTTGAGAAGCATAACAGGATTGTTAACAAGGAGAAACTTGAACCAATGGGATTGAAATCTGATATTGTATTTCAGACAATAAAATACCATATAGTGACATAATTCAACAGTGGTCATTTTTATTCATAAATTGTAGAACAAAATAATTAAGTTTAATAGAGATTTCAGTGAAAAAGAAGTCATCCAAGGAAATTAATTGGAATCACAGAAGCTGAATAATATTTACTCATATAATGTCCTCAATATTCATGTTTAAGTTAAGTATGTTGCAGAGAAAAAAGCTGTCAACTATGTGCGACCCTGATGAGTCTTTTTTTTTACTCTGAGATAATAATTGTGAATTTTCCATAACGTATGCATATCTTACTTAGTGTTCATTATATCTTGTAGTGTTAGGTTATATTATCATAATCTTTATCTTATAGTCTAATCTTTTTACTCGCATATGTCGCTATTGAATTAATATACACATGTATTATACATTATACATTGTATACATTAATTAAGGTAGAGATAAGTCGTCACAATATTATCATCGTGGTCATCATGTTATGTGACCATCTCAGAAAGAGTATCCTCATTTATCAAGGAGATATTCATGTGAATTATCTTGGCTTGTAATACGGAAACTAATTCCTTTTTCAATCATGCTATGCTTACAATGTTCGCAGTTTAGGGAATTTTTTAGAATTTTATCAATGGAAAAAAACTGGAAGATAATAACAATATAAGAATTAAAATATGAGCAATGTCTTTCGCTGAAGAGTAAACTAACCATATGCAAACCTTTTCTAATATGCTAATGGTGTGAAAATATATGGCCCTTATATTCTGATCACGTTTTGAAAACATTAGAGAGCTCGCCCACAAGCCCTTGTACATTAATATCATTCAAGTCAGTTCCGGAGCTCTCCATCAGTCTGTGGCACCAGATGCTAATGTGATGTAGAAATAAAGAAAATTACTCTGTGTGTTCCTGACCGGAAGTATATAATGTGGTCATCTCTCAGGGGAGTTGTTAGGTCGTTACTTGTTTGGCACTTAAATTGGGTCCATTAAAAGATTATATCATGGTCTGACATCTGTCATTCAGTCCTAATGAATTGCAGTTATAGTGTTTGCTTGTAATTAATAATCAAGTAATGTAGTAAATTTCACTCATCTGTATGAGACTATTACATGCACAAATGTGGCATATTACAAACGAGTGTAACAGTGATATTGTTATATGTAAAAGACTGATAAATACAATTTATGTTCAACCCATGTTTACTATTGCAAACACTGTAACAGTGTACCAATGCCAAGATTTCAAGACACTCTTTTGACTAACTTTCATTTTTCTGATATTTCCCTTCTTTTGTTATTTTAAAGTACAAGTGGAGAAATAGCGAATACTCAAGGACACTATTCACAAAAAGACACCCAGTAGTTACGTGTTTTACCAAAAAAATAATCAAAACTGATACCTTACGTTTTTTATGTAACATTTCTTTCCTATAACTATTAGGGGGTGTCAACCATTTTTACCATGAGTATATCTAAACATAACATTTGTCAGACATAGATTGTTATAAGAAATGAAATTGAACAAGAACCGATGACTGTTTTTGCTTTTTCTCCTAATTAACTCTAGCCGTAGTTTACAACTAATATAATTACACATCTATTCTAAAAACAAACACTGACCTTTTAAAACCACAATAATCGTCAGGAACAAGCATAAAATGGCAGACGTTATCTACAAATTGTAAGTTGTAAAGCAAAATAAACTAGTACTGAAGCTTATTACCTCTAATAAAGACGTCTTTATGTGTTTGTCTTGTAGCTGTAAAGACATCATTGTTCCTTGTATCAATTAGGCAGAATCCGTAATATGCTAATTGGATTCTATATGTTTAAAGATACATGCAGTGTATATATAAATACTCTTCGATTAAATCAAATTAAAGCTGCACATTTACATGAAACGAGCATGTTGGGAACTTGATGTTAGAACATAAATTCAAATAGTTGCAATGATTTGAACAAAAGAACAAACCCTAAAGACACTTTATTAATCAGACAAACTTCCGAACACTGATATAACGTCTTTGTAAGTTAGACTCCAGATAATAACCACAGGAAATATTGATGTTTCGCGTCCTCATCAAAACCATCCATTTACTTTCCCAAACAAGGAAACTCATTTAGAAACTAGACATAGAGACTGATATATTACTTAACCTTTTAGACGGTAACTAACACGTCTGCGAGTACTTTGTTCAGACAAAAGCAACTTGCAAATGATGGAGTTGATTGAGTTCTTTCAAATGTGATAAACCGACTGTTCAATTTGTTACACATACATTATTATTGACAAGAAGTTCTCTGGATCACATGTCATACACCAGATGGACGCTAACTGGGGCACATAATTGGCAAACTGTGTTTGTTCTATAAGTCGACTTTGCAAAGGGTATTGGTACATAATCTTGTGTGACTAGGATAAATTAAATGATATTTGTTTCTAAGAATGTATTTACTTACCCAAACAAGGAAACTCATTAAGAAACCAGACACATACAGACTGATATCTTACGAAACGAACGTATATGCCAGTACTTTGATGAAATTACCAAACTATTTAATTAAGAATGATACACCATACACCAGGTAATCACTCTATCAGCTATTGATTCATATTCCTAATAAAATGTGTGACAAGGATCACTGATAAACTTTTCAGAAGGTTCACTTGCCAATACTTGATTTGTATGAGTATCCTTTCCTACTAATACTTTAATGTTGGATTTTCAGAACAATTTACGCAGTTTACAAATTCTATTCCAAAAATCCAAAATATTTCAAGATTTACTTAGTGAGTTAGCAAATGTAGAAATCGAACAAGCATTTTTACATGTATATAACAGGGAACGAAATGAGAATAGAGGCCTCTTGTATTTCTAGAAAATGATTGTTACCTGTATTGCACCTTTTAGTGGTTTGATGCCAACACTCCAATTGAAATAGTTGACAGTTTCTTATTGCCAGTGCATCATAAAATAATTTGTAGTTTCAAAAAAACAGTACAATTCAGTAAATCAATGTATGCATAGGTTTTAGTATTGGTACTGAAAACACGTATCCAAATGACATAACGTTTATCAATTAAATCAGGAACATTGAGTTTAAGTGTATACATCTGGAAACAGTCTTGTTGTCATCATTGGATATAAAACGTTATATGTTTCCCTTCATTTCTTTTTCACCATGATTTCAATAAAGGGCCACATTTTGGAAACCAACCTGTAATAAATTCAATCTTCAATGGAATCAGGAACAATGATTTAAAGTATATAAATCCGAAAACAGTGTTGTTATAATGAACGTTTTAATAATGCTTTATTGTATGGGTATCATTCACCTTGATTACAATACAGGGCAGCATTTTGCAAAGCAACCTCTTCTAAACTTAACCGTAACTGTTCAACACTACAATAAGGTTATCTTAGTGACTTCTGATCACCTTTGCTTTGTGAAAGGAATCCAGGACTTCATCAGTTTTGTTATCCCTTTGAGCAGACTGTCAAATAGTGGATGACACACAGAGACCCAAATTGAAAGCTTGATGTAAAATATAAAACCTCATTCTCTCCGTTACTCTCTAATCCTTAAAATAATATCCTCGTCATATCGTCATATAGCAGTATTGAATAGCAGAAATGATTGAAAGTTAATATGGCGTGAAGTGAAATATTTGAATATATGGGTTCTTGATTTTAGACGATGGAAGCACATGATGTGGTTGACTATCATAATAATTTGTTTTAAAAAAAACATTGCTCAGCTGTTGTCTTGGAATTTCAGTTTACAATTAATAGTAAAATACGATTTTCAAAAACAAACATTTCTATTAAATTCAAGGTATTTATTGACTGAATGTGTTATCTGATTTCTGTTGAAGTTCAAAACAAATAATTTGAAATTTGTCGAGGCCCCGTGGTCGTGTGGTAAGCTGAAGATAAGGTCAATACTGGCTATACTTTCCTGACTCTGAGGGTGTGGGTTCGAATCCCACAAGGAACTCAGCCCGCAAAAGTACAAGAATTTGAACTATTGAAGTTAGTTTTATCCACAATGTAAGATGTCAGATATAATTTGATGCTCAGATATGAAAAGCAGACAACTAATTTACCATTTTGCAAGTATGTCTTCTAATCAATTGTTAATTTTTTTTTATAAAAGTGAAAATGATCACTTTGATACATAAAGCACCAATTGCTACTGACAAAACCTTATTTTAAAATTCAGGAAATAAGCTACATTTGATATATATTATGACAAACTTACGTAGTTCTTACTGTCACACATTTAAACTTGCTAAAAATGCCACAAGTGCGCTTTCAATTAAATGCTTATACACATTAACATGAATAATATAATACGGTGATTTGTGTATATAATTGTAATGTTTTTACCCAGGGAAGACACCTAAATGTTGTCAGTCTTTGAATCATTAAACTAATATTGTTCACATTGCATAATTTGCAGTTATGTCCGTCTTTCTTTGACATGTATCATGTTTATCTCATCGAATGAGATAGAAGAGTAAAGATGTCATAACATTACACCTTGTCTACCCCACGAGATGGGATTAAAATGGAAACTTTTCAGAGGTTAAGTGTATCGCCATTCAGTAGAGTGAAGGTTATTGCCACTGTGAGTGTTTATTTCAAGGACAGAATGGATTATAGTTAATAACCAGTTACCCGAAACAGGACACGACTGTC
Source organism: Gibbula magus (assembly GCA_936450465.1). NCBI lineage: Eukaryota > Metazoa > Mollusca > Gastropoda > Trochida > Trochidae > Gibbula > Gibbula magus. The sequence continues at coordinate 43,809,982 of OW388306.1, read as the reverse complement.
ACTATGTAAATACTAATGATTAAATGTAATTGTTTCAAATATATTAACATGTTTTTCGGGATTGGTATAGACATTGGCACTGCAAGCTTGGAACACTGAGGAAAACTGTTTATAGTTCTAATTTTACATTATCTAAATCAAAGATATTTTGTCTCAAATCAAATTATAATACATACATAAATTGTATTTGATTGTATATGAAAATGATTGAATGCATAATGTGTGACCATCTTTTTGACAAGATGTAGGATTCCATAAATGTCAGTCTGTCCCCACCACTATTTTCAAGTTGATCGTTGATCTTTCAGGGTAAAATAGACATGTAATGAAGAATGATTTTCCACAATCCATTCAATATAAATCCTTTGTCTTATATGTGTGCGCCTAAAATAAAGGTGAACAAGAAACTAAAAGGTTCAACATGAAATATCTGATTTGAAATACCACTGATTGACAAGTGGTTGATAGATGATTACAATCTAAGTAGTACCTAATAATAGCTTAATTATAATTAAATAGTTGACTATTACTAAGGCTGTGTTTCAGAAAAAGCAGAAAGATAAAATGCTATACCGTCAGTATGCGAATGATAAATATAACATGTAATTGCTTCGTAAATATTGAAATGATTTTCAGACTTTGGATGAAATCGGCAAATCCAGGAGGAGACATGTGTGCTTGTTGAAATTTGTTGTTCTTTGACAAACATGATGGTGGTGTTGTCATTGATTTCACAATTCACTAAATGATGCAATGAATCCCGCATGATGAGATGTTAGATTATACAACAGCCTCAAGGATAATATTCTGTCTTTGAATCATACAATTTGCCGCCGCATGGTGAAATACTTCTTTATTATTTTATTGCAATTATTTATCTAGCAATTTTAATCGAACTTCATTCACTATATCCCTGTCAACACAACACAAAGTAAATAGCCTCAAGCATGCATTTTGAAAGATAACGATACATTGAGACTAGTATAGTTTTATTCACTGTTGACATTGTTTATATTATTACCAGTGATCAACGGGATTTTGTTTCCATGCTATTTTCTGTCAAGGCTGATTCGGGATCAACTACAGTTTGATTAAGACAAAAGTAAACAATGTACTTCTAATATCATGTGTACATTTTAGAGCTTGATACATATATCTCGAGCTATGATTGCATGTGCACTGGTCATAACCAGTTTATTTACATGTCGTTCATGTTTTGATAAAAAGAAACAAACAAGTTGAATGGTAGAATTAAATAAAATATATTGAGCAAATTTCTTGTTCACATTGGTGTTTTTCTAGTTTTATAACCGTTGTCCACCTTGTTTACATTTTCGATAAAGGATTCCTCATTTCTTATATTTTACGTTCAGTCACCTTTGCATTTTGTGTTTAGAACCAACTGTATGACTGTAAACTGCATTCCTCCTCTAGCCTGAATACAATGACAGATGTACTGGTTGTCAGATCTTGCTACGATTCTTCTAATGGACAGTTAAATTAAGTGCTAAACAAGTAACTGCTCCACAACTCCCCTGAGAGATGGCCATATTGTATGCTTCCGGCCAGGACACTCACAGAGTAATTTACTTCATTTCTACATCACATTAGCATCTGGTGCCACAGACTGATGGAGGGCTCCGCAATAGACTTGAATGAGAGTAATGTCCAACGGCTATTGAGCGACTTTGACTAATGTTTTCAAAATCTGACAAGAATACCTGAGTTGTTAACCAGGAATGTTTAAACATTGTTCATTGTCAGTGCAACAATTGCGAAATAGCAAACGCTATGTACTATAGGGCGCTTCACTCAATATCACCTTAATTACTTCTAAGAGTTTGGCAATACCATGCTATTGAAAAACAAGCAGTATGCATGTATGTGTTACATAGTTGATATTAACAAACACTACTGGGCAATATATAAAACCTGTAGCTATTAATCACAATATTTAAAAAAAATTGGCATGAATAGCTACATTATGTAAATAGCAATGAAAACCTTTCCCCAAATATTGGTTTAAAATAATACAAATCCCCAAATATAATTGATTTCACTTCCATCTGACATTTCCTTAAATCTTAAACATTTGATCTTTAAAATGTTGTGAAGAATGTTTTACAATAATATCTCTAGGCATCATATTACATAATGCTAAATAGATCAAGACTTATGTTGTGAGATGACATTTCCGAATGTGTTTCCCAGAAAACTCAATTATTATTGATTTTTAGCAAATTTCTTTAGACCTTAAATTCACTATTTTTTTATCTACAATTTTTATTTTGTCATGCATATGTAAATGAAGGACGTTGTGTAAATTGTATAAAATGGCATATGTCAGATTACATTCAGTACGACAATAACACGATGGTGCAAATTTCATTATAAATTCAAAACTCCAATGATATTCCAATGTAGAAAACCCTTATGAAAGCTACACACTATCAACAGTCCCAAGAAATCATAGCTCGATGGTGATCATCAGAGTCATTCATAACAGCATTACGGCTCTAGTTTAATTAAATTTAATACCCACAACACGTGTGAAGTTAACCAAGCTGATATATGCAACATCATCGAATCTACTCAATCATCACACATCAAAGACTGTATTCGAGACATTGTGTTACATTCAATGATAATCTAATCCCCTATAAAAGCTCATCAGGACATGAAAACCATGGATAAAACCACGACATTAACAAAGATAGATGACAATGACAAATTGCTCTCAAGGTATCAATTTGCTGACCTCTACTCTATCTCAAAAACCCTGTTTTTGTGGTATCTTCATCTGTTGAAGTGGCAGTGACATATTAAGGCGTGTTTTGTTAGCATCAGTTGACAGGATTAATTTTAGATAGGTTGACTTATTATTTTGTTGTAATTTTGAAAGGCAATATTGCAATGATGCTCGAAAACAAAGAGATACAAATGCATTTAACAACATTGACGCATTTAGGAATGTAGTGTGCTCAGTTTTCAATTGCTTGAATCATGTAAACATTTTAATTTTACAACCATCAAGTAAATATTTGGGTATTTGAAAACAACTATAAACAATACGTGCATTTATTTATGCTAATTGCAGAACTATAACAACATTAAACACATTAAAATGGCCGGTAGATGGGAAATGGACTCGCATGGCTTAACCGAACCATGTACAGTCGTTTTACAACTCTTTTTAGTGATTCGGGATATTCATTTACTCATTGGTAACACTTATTTGCAGTTTGTGAGAACACATTATTTTAGTTAGCAGAACGTGCTACAGCGCCTTTAAGAGACCATTTAATACTTCTCATTATTCTGAGTTAGATCACACATGTTATGGTTATGACTTGTCCTAGATTCAACGAATTGAGGCAAACGGTCACATAAGTAGGATGGAGCATTATTATTGTATATGTTATAAAATAAACATTTAAGATACTGTCTTTTTTCTTTTAACGATTGGCAACCTGTCCCATGAGATAGAGATTCATGAGAAGTATATTTAGGTAGGCCAGTAACTATTCTGGTGGTTACAAACTGAACGATATCAATTTTATCGAACAATCTGCTGAACAACCAATCCTGGGTTCATGATTCTGTCTTATGAAAACAACGTAGATTCAGAGTTTTTATATTTTACACAAATTTCAGCTTTGTTTAGTTGTTTTAACTCAGTTTAAATCAGTACATACAGCAGTGATTCATAATTCGAATTCAATATAGTTGCAACACAACACAAACAATCATACATTGGCCATTAAGTGAACACATTGACACCACTATCACAAATTAGAAAATACAACATAACACCGTTTAAGTTTGTAAGACATTATAAGATAAAATCGTAGTTTAAAGTCAACCTGCATAAGGCCAGAGCAGATAAATTGCTAACAGCTCACGTATAACAGTCTGTAGTATGCATTCACGAAGTAAAGAGCAATTTGCTGACAATCAAGTTTATATGTAGTGTTCGTCCTGACAAACACTGTGGACAATTTAAGTAGTTGATATGTTGATAACTGGAAGTTGTATATGACAAGCAAAAACACGTCTCTGCCCCTCAAATTACGTGCTAAATAAATACGTAATGAGAAAACTTTACAGAAATAAGGGTCAGTATTGATTGAAGAACAGTAGTAAAGCTGTGTCCATTCTAAAAAGAGCAAAAACCTCTCCAAATATCCTTATGAAGTTAGCAGAAAAAGGCAAAGAGTTGCGACAGATATTGATGGTTCCTTCGTAAGTAATCACCCTATGCCAGAAGACCACACATCATTACACCTGCTGGCTATTTACCGATTAGTGTTGGCTGCACTGGTTTATATTTGAAGCCAGAAATCATTACACTTTTACAATTTCAAGCGACACAGTTTCCATGTAGTTAATTGATGTTGTACATGTACAATGAATATAACACGCCTCTAGTGCCAGAATTGCTGTTATACATGTGTGTGATATTCAAAGATCATGTCTCCAATAAATCTTACTTAATATATTAGAACAATAATGGTCTTACAATCTAAAATCTTTCACACCTACTTGAGGGGAATTTTACGGGGAAATACGTTTAGCTGCCTTCGAGTTAATTCCACTTTCGCTGTGACGTTTAGAGGCGAGACAAATAAGCCAATATATGACAGTAGTTATGTATTCTCCGAAAGGGAGATTACCCACTGAGCTGAGCAAGAACGACTAAACACTTATAGATAGGTTGATTTTAAAATGTTTAAAAGGTGATTTCAACAAAATGAAATGAATGTTATATATAAGTTAAGGTAACATACACTTGTATCATTAATAATATATTTCATTTTTTATGTTGTTGATTTAATAGAAACATATTTCATAGATAGAACATTACCTTCCGAGGCCAATCACATGAAAACAATTCTTTAAAACTATGATCTGCCTGAACAAACAAGTTTCACGTGTTGTATAGCTTATATTTTAGCATCCCCCTACCCCCTCTTCCCAATGCCCGACCATAAAGAAAATGCAGCTTACAGTTTTTTGTATATTATTATTTTCTTGCAAAAAGCGAGCTACCAAATAATGTTGTCAATTATAACATTTTCCAGATGTGTTCCTGGATTGGCTAAATGATCCATTTTCTCTGAAATTATAGCTTGTGGTCTTACTCTTTTCTTTGACTCGCATTATCTGTTTGTATTCAATAATATGTATTTTACACCAGACAATGCGGCCCGACTCGCAATTACTCTGAAAAACGTCTATGTCTGTTTGTCCCAAATATTGATATTTTGTTAATGCAAATATTAAATTACATGTTTTACAAACATACAGGTTTCTTTTTAAACATCCAAACGAAAAGTAATCACAAACTAGAGGTCTTCTACTACAAAATATCATTTTAATAGGTGTATTTGTAAAGATTCCCAATTTGAACTTAAACTATTTGATCCTGAACGCATCACTACTATTCACAACAACGCCATTTACATTGTGATGACGGATTGAATTCACTCTACGACAAGCCAATGAAAACACTACCACATTTTCATTAAGGTAAAACCGAACATAATGCTACCAATGTAATCAATTTTGAATGCCTTTGCTAAGTGTTTGTTTTGTAAGGACGTTTTCAAAATTCCATTCGTCAGGATATGATGATTCTATTAGTCTGTTCAAATACTTTTGGGAGACGTCTAGGCAACATGTGTTGGTCAATGACTTTGCCCTGTTCCATGTATAGAGGGTAGATAGCAAGGGACCAAAGACGGAACCTTGTGAGACCCCACACGTAAGATGAACTGGATCTAAAAACTGACCATCAATGAACACACCTTGTGTTCTCTGTGACAGGTAGGAGCTGAATCAGCCAAGGGCACAGCTCCTGACACATCACATCTCTGACCATTGACTTGACCGAGCAGCGCTGTTTTCGTGCTGTGATGAGGACGATATGCAGATAGTGGGACATAAAGTTTGTTTGCGTTCAAGTGATGGGATAGACAAACTGGGTACAAATATTTATAGGGGTCGATAACTTTTAAGATACTGAACTTCAAGATTAGTTGGTTCTTTTGCGGATAGGCTTCACGATGACACTCAATAACTCCAGAACGCAGCATAGTACCTTCCTTTAAGCAGTCGTTTTCTATAGATCTAGTAGTTGGCAGGAGCACGTCCTTGTAGTTCATGGTATTGGGTCAAGGTTGTTTCAGGCCCCAATAGAAGCTTCACATTTTCACAGTCATTAAATGGTATGAAATTGGAAAGTTGAAGGGCAACTGTAAGAATTACTATGAGCCCCGGGCCATGTATCAGTCAGCACAGTCCTGATATTCTGAACCTTCGCAAGGAAGTAGCTATAAACATCCATTGTAAAGAAAGTGTGTTGAACATTAATTTTCTTTGTTTGTATTTGTAAGGATGTACCAGTAAGTATCAGTGTGGAAATAATATTACCAGCTGCAAAGGTAAAAATCTATTGCATATCATTATACATAACTGTTTTTATAGCTATGTCTACAGCAATCATGCTATGGAATTATACACCCTTATGAGGGACAATGTTTAAAATGACTTGAAATATGTCAGCGGGAAATGTGAGACTTACAGAATATAACTAGATATCTTACACACTTCGTGATTGTTCAATTTAACAAACAAATAGATCGTTCACCTTTTCATTTTATGATAGTTGTCAAGGCTGTTATTCGTCACGAAAACAATTCTTAATCAATCTCCAGAGTTAAATACAACAATTATTTTCCAACATTTACAATGGAAATCTGTTTAAGCTTTGTCCTGAAATCTTCAGAAAGGTGGAATATTTTTCCCATCATCAGTTATACTCACCATTATAAAATAAACTTTGCACTTTCAAAGAGTGTCCCATTACTCAGAATTCAAAGGCGATCACTGAAAGTTGGTGATTTAACATGTGTGTTCAACCGGAAAGAGAGGACAAAAGAGCTAGCACGTTTTCTGTGCTTTGCATCTTAGTTAGTTCTTATAAGTCCATATGGTTTTATGTTTATGTTTTATGACACAATTTCCAATTACTTATATTCCAAAAACCTATATGGCCTTGACAAGTTTCTTTGGTATAACATAAAATAGAGATAATTTCCAGAAATTCCCTGAAACTTTTAAATTAAAGTTAGAATTGTACAACATCAGAGAAAGAGATGGCAAAATTATAATGTTAAGCGAGGTAATTTTATTTTTTTTCCAAACACTTAATCGGTTCCAAATGAAATTTTAATATAACTAATGGATATTTATTGGATATGCAAAATCTAAAAGTAACCAGCAGAAGAAATGATTGGGAAGTCATCACATTTCATGAGTGCAAGGATAAGATATAGTTATTATGGAGTTAAGTAATGCTTAAAATCATTAGAAGACGACTATGTTGTAAAATAATGACAAAACATGGTGAATGTCAGTATTAAATAAAGAATTCGATTGAAGTGTTATAAAACACATTTCATCACATATGATGCAGATCTTTTCGTGATGGCAGTGAATGCTGATAGACATCGTTTTACATTCCGCATGCCAGGAGTTCAAGTGTAAACGTTTCAATTAAAGACATCGTCTCATTCACGTTTGGTAACTATTACATATTTGTATTAGGCCTGCCTCCAACGATTATTATTTAATTAAAATCAAACATTCGAAAACTGAATGCAGATTATTCCCACACATTAAAGCTGCTAGCAGTTCTCATTTAAACATGAACTTGTTTTCGTGGTGTCAGTGATTGCTGATAGACATTAAATTTATCAGAATTGCAGTTGAAACGTTTCAATGAAAGACAGTGTTTCATTCACGTTTGCTATTTCATATTTGAATCAGGCATGCCACCAAATACTATATAGTTGAAAAATACACCGAATGAAGATTATTCGTACACATATAATACTTTTGAATGGAAAAATTCAAAAGTTAAAATGGGCTCACACTAAACTGGCCGCTAGCCCTTTTCATTTAAACAGGATAATGTTGTCTATGACTACAGAAAAAAACTCACCATCATGTGCGTTTAACACATATATGTCTATCTCTGTTGTGCTCAAACCTTTCAAGTCATTAGACTTTATTTTTTATGACTACAGATAATAAGATCTAATAGCCTGCTCTCGTCTCTCAAGTAAAGATAAACTGCATACACTTTTTTTATGATTTTCATGTCGTAAGCAGACTGGTCTTTTATTAAAATTGAAAAAACTTCATAAATAAATACTGACACTTACTTCAGTCAGAGTCCGACAGTCTTCCACAGTCCACCAAAATCAAAATTAACTACAGTCCGCGTGTACTCTTTGCCATTTATAAACAATGTAGGTTATAGTTCGTGCTAAATGTAAAACATCGTACAATAACCTTGTGATCCCCTTTATGATTTCAATAGTGACCCACTGGTCTAATTAGTGTTAATATAAACTTCTGCAGAGCTCCTCGCGAGTAATACTGCTCATTAATTCAATGTATATGTACAGGAGTCGGATGTTGAAGAGTTTCTGAGGATATGCTGCACCTGAGCTCCTTCAATTAAGATACATTTGTAATTGGTAAGGTTATAATCAAGGTGACTAGCCTAAAGTGCAATGCAATTAATAATCGACTTTCAGAAGTGTATGTGAGGGTGTAAGTAAATCAGATAGCCTAGATAAGTTTGCCACATAAGATGATAAATGATTAATAGAGAGATTAAGCTGCAGTACTTATCTGATAGTGTATCTGAACATGAATAACAATTCAAACCCAATGAAATGCAATGAGTCAATGCCACTCATACATTGTTGGTTTTGTTAACTACAAATAACTGAACTAAACTGAGGTGCAAAAGAAAGTATATCATATGTATAATTTTCAAAGTCACATATCTCGAGTTTTCGACGTCGTATTCAAAAACTGACTAGTTTGGCAAATTAGTCCAAAACATTAAATCAGTCAAAGAATACCTCTACGCATTTTTTTTTAAAATTTAAAATTAAAAAAAGTTAATTTTGAAATTCCCCGAAATTAATTTTGACAAAACAAAACTGTTCATCGACATGTAACACATACTCTGTGTGAAAATCAATAAATGTGCCTCGTCCTGCACACATTCCATTTCTTACCCCCGTCTACTTTAAATAATGATATTTAAGTTAAAAAATAAAACAGTCACTGATTAAGTCATTCAAACTACTGCCGAAAGGTGTTACTGTATCGTGCCATTATCACATGCATCTAAGTTCTTAAAAATATTGAATTAATGGAAAACAACCGAGTGATATACTTTCTTTTGCACCTCAGTTTAGCTGTCATCTCGTATAACATTGAACGCATACTCATGATAGGAATAAACATTTATGGAAATAACCTCATCATCACGATTTATTTTAAGGTGCTTTTATATATTTTGTTTTGATTCATTTTATACTGAAAATTGATTGTTAATAATATATACAGAACATGGATTATAAGTTCAATATACTAAAGGTCATTGTCATTCCAATGTGTCAAAATAATTCCATCAGCCCTAAATTGACAGGCTATTAGCTAATTGTTCCGCAACCTGCTGTTATCATTGATCAAAAAGACGACATTCTATAGTTGTTGTACAATCAATAATTCATACACAACAGAGCTATTTTACATGGATGTAAATTTCATCTCTCATCCGGGCTTTATTGGATGGTAGAGTGCACTAAATTGTTGAGTGATCCCGATGATACAAACTTTCTCCTACAACGTTGCTAATAAAAATGATTGGATGACTTCAAATCCCTTTTGTTTCATAACTGAGTCATTATAAAACATCATTTATCTTGTCATTTACTAAATGTTATCCATTAAAACTGCCGTGAGCCTTAAATGAAGTCTTGAGTCAATCGTATATTGAAATATTTGTATCAAAACATTTACTATAAATAATTTAATTACGACAATGAGGAGAATTCCTCTTGTAAGTTTGTCATATGACAACGTTCAATGCCAAGTGTTAACTGACACTGCAGAGACAGGCGCATGTATGCTTAGAAGTAGCGTGCTAAAGACATACGCCATATGTTATTTCTATATACAAATATGTTATATAATAATTGGGTAAGGCCTTTATAGGCATATGTCTATATCTTAGCAAAACACACCCTGTTGTCATAGACGACAAAATACAGAAACTTCCGCAAGTGATATCCGCACACAGCATATGACATTGCTTGTGCTTCTCCATATGCATAAACAGTGGTATTTATTTCACAAACATGTGGTTATCAATAGTTCAGATAAATGTTTTTATGTGTAAACGTGTATGACACATATATAACATTTAAAATCATTTGAAATATATCTTAAATTAAAATCTATGAATCACAAAAATATTACATCTGTTATTAAGTCAGCAAAGAACGAACTTAGGCCCGTTAAGTACAATTAATATGTTCATGGTTAAACGAAAAGCAGACTAATGTTTAGTGGTTATATGAATGGCCGATTGAAATACAGTTTGAATTTGTAAAAAGAGCAGCAAAGACTACCCAGAGGTGATGACTTAATTCGAAAATGTGATTATAAAAAGAGACACGAGAAACATTTCTCACTGTCACGTAATGCACACTCATTCTCTCAAGAAAATCAATACAGCTAATGTTAATGTTACAGAGCGTTTTCCTTTGAGAACGTCAAACAGGATTGTTAACAAGGAGGCACATGAACCAGTGAGATTGATATCTGATATTGTTACAAGTATTTCCGACAATACAATACAAGCGTTGTCAAAATAGTGACGAAATTCAACATTGGTAATCGTATTCAGAAATTGTAGAAAACGTGTTAAATATAGTGTATGCACTGACAGAACGCATAAACAATTTTACGAGAAATTACAGTGAAAAAGCTGGACAGCCACATGAATCCACCAGAACCATAGACGGTGAATAATATGTATTCATATAATGTCCTCAATATTCATCTTTAAGTATGATATAAAGAAAAAGCTGCCAACAACGTGCGAAGGCTGCATAACAAAACGATGAGTCTGTTATTTTAAATTATTTCAACAACAGTTGTGAATTTTCAATAACGTTGCATATATCGTATTCAGTGTTTATTATATCTTGTAGTGTTGGGCCATATTATTATAATCTTTATCTTATAATCTAAACGTTTTACTCGCATATGTCGCTATTAAAGTAATATACGCATGTATTATACATTATACATTGTATACATTAATTAAGGTAGATATAAGTCGTCACAATGTTATCATCGTGGTCATAACGTTCTGTGACCTTCTCAGAAAGAGTATCCTCATTTATCAAGAAGATATTCATGTGAATTATCTTGGCATTTCATACAGAAACTCACCCCTTGTCCAATCATGCTTTGAAAAGCATCTTTGCTGTTAAGATACCAAATCATGCATTTGTGTACATGGGAATTTTAAAGATTTTTATTCATCCTTTTCACAATAATGTTCGGTAAAATGGTCCACTGAAGCAGTTTCATTTCAAACACTGGTCAATGAATATGAAATAAAAACAACACTTTGAAGATAGTAACAATATAAGAATATCAATACCAGCATTCCTTTATCTTTAAAGCAAACAAACCACATTATGCAGACCTTTTCTAATGTTCTAATGGTGTGGAAATATATGACCCTGATATTCTTCTCACGTTTTGAAAACATTAGAGAGCTCGCCCACAAGTCCTTGTACATTAATATCATTCAAGTCAGTTCCGCAGCTCTCCATCAGTCTGTGGCACCATATGCTAATGTGATGTAGAAATAAAGTAAATTACTCTGTGAGTTCCTGACCGGAAGCACACAATATGGTCATCTCTCAGGGGAGTTGTAAGGTGGTTACTTGTTCAACACTTAAATTAGGTCCATTAAAATATTATATTATATCATGATCATGCAGTTTACATTGTTTGCTTTTAATTGGCTATCAAGTTATTAAGTTATATAAAATCAAGTTTACATCACTAACTTGCCTTTGATGGGATGGGTAGATTGTTACACTACAGGTTTATGAACCTTTTAGACAAGATTGTCATTTATACTCAAATGGTAGTCTGTTAAAATATAGGTATTTTGTAACAAATATATGTTATAACGTTCATTTTATCAAATACGAATTATTTTCCCAACAACAATTTAAAACTACTGGATATACAGTTTTCAACATTAACGTGAAGTCAATGTACATTTTTGTGTGACACTAATTAGCTGAAACATTGGTTTCATTAGAAAGTTTGTTATTGTGGATTTTAATGACATGGCATAAAAAGAGAGAATATCGTTGCATTTTCACAGGTTTATAGACACTATATATCAAATAAGAACACTATAAGCTAATCTAATATTAGAAATTGGTTTCACTTAAGACTATTACATGAGCAAATGTGGCATATGACGACGAGTGTAACGGTGATATGTCCGTATGTTCAGAACTGATAAATAAACTTATGTTCACCCTATGTTTACTAATGAAACTTCCAAGCCTAATTATCTAAAAATAACATTTGTCAGACATCAATTGTTGTAAGAAATAAAATTTAACAAGAACCGATGACTGTTTGTGATCTCTCTCTTAAATAACTCTTATAGTAGTTTACAACTGATATAATTGCACATCTATTCTAAAAAATATTGACCTTTTAAAACCACAATAACTATCAGGTTCAAATATAAACATTAGACATTATCTTCAAAATGTAATCTGTCAAGGATAATAAACTAGTAATGAAGACTATTGCCATATAATTAATACGCGAATTTATGTTTGTCTCGGAGCTATAAATACATCATGTTTCCTTGTATCAATTTAGCTGAAACCGCAAGATGCCAATTGGATTCTTAATGTTAAAAGATACATTCAATGTGTATGTAAGTACTCTTTGATTTAATTCAGTTCAAGCTGCACATGTACACGGAACGTGAATGCTGGGAAATGGAGGTTAAAAAAGATATTCAATTAGTTTGAATGCTCTGATCAAAAGAACAAATCGTAAAGGCACTACAGTAATCAGACAAACTACTGAACACTGACATACCGTCTTTGTAAGTTAGACCCCAGATAGCCACAGGAAAAATTTATGTTTCTTGTCCTCATCAAAACCATCCATTTACTTACGCAAACAAGGAAACTCATTTAGACACCAGACAATGAGAGTGATAGTTTACTTAACCTTATATACAGAAACTAAAGTGTATAGTAGTGCCAGTAATTTGTTCAGACAAAATTGCAAAATCAGAGAAACCAACTTGCTAATGATTGACGTGATTGAATCATTTCCGATTTCATAATTGGACTGTTAAATTTGTTAAACACATATTATTATTATTGACCAGAAGTTGACTACATGTCATACACCAGGTGATCATTCTATCTTGTTGCGATGATCTCTAAATGGTGCACATGATTGGCAAAGTTTCTCTGTTCAAATGTTCGCATCTCATCCAGTCTCCAAAGGGTATTGATGCATATTCCTAATAAAATATATGCCTAGGATCATTTAACTGATATTTATTTCTTCGAATTTGTTTTTGATATTAACCGAAACAACTAAAGAAATTAAATGTTAAACCGCTGTTTTAATTTTCCTTAAATAAAGCTAACAATTTCAGTGTGCAAATGACCTTTTACAATCTTTGTGCATGTGACCCCCTGATTCAAACTGATATACTACATATACTAGGATATAGGTACACAGTCGACTCAATATAATGATAATTCAAGATAATTCAATAATAATAATAATAATACTTTTATTGTATCAATATTGTATCCTACCAATACAGCCAATGACACATCCTCTAATATTTTCATAATAAGTAATATATACAATACATACATATCTGAAACAGTAACAAGTTTTACAAAATCTGTTTCCGAACATCCTAAACTAAAAGTTCAAGGCAGTTTTATTTTAAGACTTAGCAAAACGGTATACACATTTTAAAGGTGCACTCCAGCATATTTTCCACTTTTAAACTAGAAGGTTTTCCTGCAATTTTCTAACATGGGTTTGTTCATTTATATAATCTAGCCACTTCCAGGAAAAATGGCAAAAATTTGTCGAGGAGTTTTCGAGAAAATCAACACTAAAATCTGTCATCTTAATTATGGAAACGTTTCCATAAATATGGCGGCTAAACCGGAAATGATTGACTCGCGTGTACACCACTTCCACCACCAACTCCTCACAGTGCAGTAAACAAACGTGTTGCGAAAGCACCGACGACAATCCGACGGAGCCTTCAGACAATCGACAGTCATATTAATAAAAGATCTACAGCGAGCAACCATCAAAGACGCGAATATTCCCACGTTGCCGTAGGACCAACTTGAAGAACGGTCATTTTCTCCCAAACCTCGACGCATGTCAACTGTCACTGTGTCGGAGCACCGGTACTGTCGAGATACGCGACTCGAGTCGAGCAGCTGTCGAGAGGTGAGTGGGACGCTTTCACACATTATTAATTTATCATAACTTGTGGATAATCAAATATATTTAGGTTTTGAAATGTGCACGTCAAGCCTCAGGTTTGTAGGAACACATAAAGGTAAATAGTTTCAAATATAATTTTTTCTGTCCCAAATTCCATTGAACTGAACAACGTCGCCTCATGCGGCTGGCAGTGTTTACTTTTTCTCCGGTAATAAATATTCTTCAGACCAGATCGCAACTAAGTTTTGGTTTGCGCAAGTAGGCCTACAAATAAATCTAATTTACGCCTTGTAGACGTTTGAATCTATAGTAGGCCTAATTGTTAGTTCCAGGTCCCAATTTTCACTCTCTCAGCTTTCTGGGTCTCTCACTTCCGGAATAAGAATTTGTTTGGTCAATTTCTGTTTGCCAGTCAGTCTGTTAATTGAAAGAAAAAACTAATCTTGTAGATTTGTTTAATCTTCTTGTATTATGACCGTGAATAAAATCACTGTTTCATATTTGGAATGCAGTAAATTCCTGTAATGTAATTTAAACTATTTTCATGATTTCATTACTTGTCATTTGGCCTACTTCAACAACAAAAATAGATCATCTACCCTATTTCATATGATAGTAAAGTGTACTATCGTTATCATGTTACATTTTTTAGAATTCATCAACTTGAATGTAATTCAGATAGGTTTACACATTGCTTATAGTTGTCCACTGGTAACTATATATAAATAAATTTGTATAAAACGTGATCAACAAATAATTTCTGCTACTGAATAGATTGTACACCAAGGATGAATAGAATGGAGTGAGAGAAAAAAAATACCGGTATATAAATGAACACATAATATGATTAAAATTGAAATGTCCATGTCCATGTTAATTTTCCTGTTATGCTTATGCTGGAATTATTTTTGAAAAGGAAATAGCCATTAGTTTATTTACAAATGCTAACTGTAACCTGATTAGTATTGAAGGCAGGCGATTATTTATTTAAAAAAGGGCTTAGACTCAGCAATTATTCAAGGCAGGTGATTATTCAAGGATTAATGGTACCTTGCATGTTTGTTTGTTTTTAATTAATTTAATTCATACACAATTCCCTCTTCCTAGGCCCTTTGTGTCAAACATAATTACTTCTGTTTGTGTTATATTTTGTCAATGACAAATACCAAATTATTAATAATAAACAGTTCTGAACCATAATGTTGTTGATTGATTAAAATATGAGAAATATGTGTAGTACCAATGGAAAAAGCAGGAAGATTTTAAATAGTGATTGAATGTCAAATTAAATAATAGTCAAATTCAATTACACTTCTTTGCTTTAAAGATTTAATACATTAATAATGGCATGCTGATTGTTTTTATTTCAGTGTGAAGCTGACTACTGCAGATGAGTCTATGAAAGCAGAAAATTCCAACTGCTTTTCAAAACTAGTGTGTACATGCAGAATGAGAAAAGAATTAGATATCTGGAACACACCCATCATTCTGTAAGTATTTGTTTTTCGGTAATTATTATTAGGTATGTAGAAACCCAAAAACTGGAGTAAACAGGTGTAATTTGAAATATACCATATTTCCTCTAATAAGTGCTGGGTCTCCAATAAGCGCCAGGCCTCTAATAAGCGCTGGGGGTCAATGGTAGTTGAGAAAATAAGTGCCGGGTCTCTAATAAGCGCCGGGTCTAAACCATTAGATTAATGCTTCCTTAGTAAACTTCAATATTCTATTCAAGAAATAAGCGCCGGGTCTCTAATAAGCGCCGGGGGGTCAAGGAGTGCTGGAAAAAAAGCGTCCGGGTTCTTATTAGAGGAAATACTGTATAGCAATTAGGTTGGGCCTGTGGTTTTAATTTTCACTAACCCAAAATAAAAAAAACCACTAGCCCCAGTGCATCATTTATTACAACTTCCCAATGCTAGGCATAACTCTTGCCAGTCTCCATTACTGGCTGATTAGGGCCTCGCAGTATTTCCTTAAGAAATCTGTGTTTAGAAATCCAGGGCCGCTATGCATTTCTGGTGCAGCGATTCACTATTTTGACACAACAAAGCGAGGGAAATACCGCAAGGGATAAATCCGCCAGTAATGCAGACTGGCGAGAGTTATTCCTTGCGTTTGGAAGTTGCATTTAGTATTACAATTTTAAATTACCAACATAAACCTTTATGAGACATTTATTAAATCATAATAATGATTCACTCTTTCACATTCAGAAATAAATTTGACACTAGTCCTTTGGTTTGAGACTAATATTGTAACCTTGGGCTAACACAAGTTGAGAATTGGTAGCCCTGTGAGCTTGTAAAACTCCTGGATCACTGTGGAGTATTCATACTATGAGTTTTCAATCTTAAAAATAACTAGAAATATGTGCATGTGATGCACTGTGATTTCCCCCGCTCCAACTTTCAATCCAATCTAGTCATATTACCCTTATTGTTCACTTATGCTAAGCACTAAATTCAATACTGCATTAATAACGAGAAATACAAAATTCAGAATAGCCAAAGTAGGAAAAGGCACCGGAAATGGTCCCTACCCCCAATATGCACTAAGTTCAAATTGTTTCCATGGAAACCAGAAAAAAAAATAAAAAAAATAGAGCCATGGGCTCTGTAGCTCATCAGGATTTCATTGATTTATTATCTAAGGTTGAATATCTAAGTTATCTCAAGTAATGCATTGTTAACAAGCAAAAAATAGGTTTTTAGATCATGACCCCTGTGACCCGTATTTGGAGTTACAGGGTCACCAATCCTACATTTAAGAATCACCTTTGACCAAAGAGTCTCTACACAACATTTCATCTTTCTAGAGCTTTAGATACTTGAGATAAAAAGATGAAAATAGGTTTTTGGGTCATGACCCGTGACCTAGATTGGGGTCACAGGGTCACAAAATCTACAATTTAGAATCCCCATTGGCCAAGGAGTCTGCACACAACTTTTCAGCTCTCTAGACCTTTTTGAGCTGGAGAAGAAGATGAAAATAGGTTTATAACGATGTGACCCCTGTGACCCAATTTGGGGTCATGGGGTCACAAAATCTACAATTTAGAATCCCCATTGGCCAAGGAGTCTGCACACAACTTTTCAGCTCTCTAGACCTTTTTGAACTGGAGAAGAAGATGAAAATAGGTTTTTTGGGTTGTGACCCCTGTGACCCTATTTGGGGTCATGGGGTCACGAAATCTACAATTTACAATCCCCATTGGCCAAGGAGTCTGCACACAACTTTTCAGCTCTCTAGACCTTTTTGAACTGGAGAAGAAGATGAAATTGTTGCCATGGAAACCAGTATAAAGTAAAAAATCAGAATAGCCAAAGTAGCAAAAAGCACCACTCTATCACTAGGTCTAAGCAAATACCAAGTTTGGTAAAAAAATATTGAATGGTTTTGGAGATAGAGGCCGGAAAAGGTCCCTACCCTCAATATGCACTAAGTTCAAATTGTTTCCATGAAAAAATAAAAAATTCAGAATAACCAAAATAGCAAAAGGCACCACTCCACCACTAGATCTAACCACATACCAAGTTTCGTGAAAAATATTGAACATTTTTTTTAGATATGGCCCGGAAAAGAAAGCATTTCGGAATGACGGAATAACGGAATAACGGAATAACGGACGGAGGCGAAAACATTATGTCTCCCGAAAAAAAAATTGGGGGACATAATAAATAAAGCAATTAATACCATATGAGCTACAGAGTTCTACTTTCACTAGCTAAGCACTAATAGTTATGTGTCCAAAAGGAACAATATTGAACAATGTTAGATGGCTGTCATCCTGTTCAGGTATACATTCATTATAATTGCAAATATAGATGTGAAATTTTATAATTTTAATACAATATATGTAACTATTTCAGCGATTCAGCCAACAATGTTGGAGATTATCACATTCTCTGAAGACTTATGGGACATTACACCTCTTCGACATTACGGAAACCACTAATGAAAGTGAAAGCATCATGTATGACCCTAGCCAAACAAGAGACTGTTCATTGAGTTACCTGTGCAGATGAGATCCAGGTGGATGAAAGACCGCTACCTAGTGTTTCGAAGCAAAACTGTTCAACATGCAAGAAGTTGAGTAAGTTGTTATTATCACATCTTTAACTGAAACTGTAATCCCAGATATATAATTATTGTATTTTTTTTTCACTAAATAAATGGCATGTATTTCCAACCTGGTAACCGTTCCCTGTCTGCTGTCCGTCCGTCCGAAACTTTTCGCTTATTACCTCATCAGGCCTGAAAGGCCCGATGGGCCTCAGACTTCTGGCATGGCACGGTGTCCATCCATCCGTCTGTCAATGTGTAAACTTTTTGCTTTTTGGACTTCTTCTCCAGAACCAATTACTCCAGAGAGCTGAAATTTTATGTGCAGACTTCTTGGCCTATGGAGATTCTAAATTGTAGATTTCGTGACCCTGTGACCCCAGTTCCACATTCTCTAGAGAGCTGAAATGTTGTGTACACATTCCTTAGACAATGGATATTATAAATATGAAATCCTATTCTTGACTTATTTTCCAGTATGAACAACTCTAGAACAAGCTGAGAACAATTTATTTGCAATCAATACATATCCTGATGAGCTACAGAGCCCATGGCTGTATTTTTAGCTCATCAGTTCTGCTATGTAATCCTGCTCCATGACTGTGTAAAAATAAGAGCCTTTAATACAGTCTAGATCTTATTCAGCAAGTCTAGATAAACTGAATACACAAACTGGTAGTATTGAAAAATATGTAATCATAAGGATGAAGATACAATAATTTTAAAAATTCCATAGACTAAATGTTAGTCTTAGGTCTATGATAAATGTTCATTGGGTTTTGGTCAGGTCTTTGTGAATGATTTTTCTACTCATAAGTAGGATTCATTAATACATTATACTCACTTGAGAAGGGATTTGTATTGTTTCTCTCCAATTTTTTAAAATTTAATTACTTTTTTAATTTTAATCTTATCATCAATATGGAATTGTGATACATGGACAATACATTTTATAGAAAATTAGTGTATAGTCATGTTTTTGATATGCACTGACAATTTCAGGGCTAGGGGTTGTGCATTACATTGAGAACAATCATCAAACAATATAATCCCTCATGAGCAACAGAGCCCATGGCCCTATTTTCTTACTTCCTCTCCAGAACCAGTGACTCAAGAGAGCTGACTTTTATATGTACAGACTCTTTGGCCAATGGGGCTCTAGTAAGAGCCGATGCTCGCAGGTTTCAGCGCAATGCATAGCCACCATGTCGTTGCAGGCTTTCTCCCTGCAATAATACTAGTATCCATGATAAAAGTGAAATATTCTTGAAAGCGGTGTTAACACCCAAATCAATTCTAAATTTTGAAGTTAGTTTACTTTATTATACCCCCACCAACTGTTTGTTTTTTTTAAATTAGAAAACTACATGTAGTTTATATTCTGTTTAAGATTCCAAATATGTTCTATAACATTGGACATATTATTCAGCAAAGTAAAACAGTATGCCAGTTGCAGGGTATACCCCAACTTCCAAACGCAAGGCTCTTGCCAGTCTGCATTACTGGCTGATTTAAGCCTTGCGGTGTTTCCCTTGCTCTGTTTTGCCTAGATAGTGAATCGCTGCACCAGAAATGCATAGTGGGCCTGGATTTCTAAGCACAGATTTCTTAAGGAAATAGTGCAAGGCCTAAATCAGCCAGTAATGGAGACTGGCAAGAGTTATGCCTTGCATTGGGAAGTTGGGTATACCTGGGATAATGTTATATATATTAACCATGATGGTTGCTTGTTAATAATTGACATAATGAACATTTAGAACTGAATTGTACACTATTAAAGTTTAAATCTTTTCGTATGTTTCAGTTATCCATGGATGAAGCACCAGTAACTTGGCATCTTACATTGATCTGCAATCCATTCTAAGAATATTATCAACATCAGAAGCTCCTAGTCAATGACGGCTTCATAAATAATAATAATAGGATCCTTCTACCGGCTGAACTCTTCACCACAAAGGGACATGCTCATAGTGCACACACATTATTCCCCTGGTGTAAAGACCAACATTGTTCTTTTTTCAATCTCAAGTCACTGAAAGTCAACTTTCCCTGAAGTCACTGGCTAATTGTCCCCCGCCGCAACGCGGAACGGGGGACTATGTATTCAGCGGCGTCCGTACGTACGTACGTACGTACGTCCGTCCGTACGTCACATTTCTTGTTTACGCGATATCTTATGAAGCGTTGCATCCAAAGTCTTCAAATTTCATGTCTGTCTACATTGTGGGAAGACGCAGACACCAGTTAATTTTGGTGACCTTGACCTTATTTTCAAGGTCACCACGACACTTTGACCACTTTTTAAACTCTTGTTTACGCGATATCTCATGAAGCGTTGCATCCAAAGTCTTCAAATTTGGTTTCTGTCATAATTTTAAATTTGTTAAACACATATTATTATTTATATAAGTTTTATAGGCTACATGTCATAGATGATCATTCTATCTACTCTTGTTGCGATGTTCTCTAAATGGTGGACATGATTGGCAAAGGTTGTCTGTTCAAATGTTGGCGTCTCATCCAGGCTCCTAAGTGTATTGATGCATATTCCTAATAAGCTATGTGACTACGACCACTTAAAAGATATTAATTTCTTCGAATTTTTTGCTCATATTAACCGAACCAACTAAAGAAATTAAATGTTAAACAGCTGTTTTAATTTTTCTTAAATAAAGTTAACAATTGCAGTGTGCAAATGACCTTTTACAATCGTTGAGCATGTGACCCCTTGATTCATACTGATATACTAACATATAATAGGATAGAGGTACACAGTCGACTAAATATAATAATAATTCAAGATAATTCAATAATAATAATACTTAAGTGTATCAGTATTGTATCCAACCCATACAGCCAATGACACCTCTTCTAATATTTTCATAATAAGTAATATATACAATACATACATATCTGAAACAGTAACAAGTTTTACAAAATCTGTTTCCGAACATCCTAAACTAAAAGTTCAAGGTAGTTTTATATTAAGACTTAGCAAAATGGTATACACATTTTAAACTGACATAATTGTTATCAATAAAAGCAGGAACAATGATTCGAAGTATACGATTCTGGACATAGTATCGTTGTCATCATTGTGTAAGACGGTTCTTCAACTATATGGTTGAATAATGCTTTACTTTGTATTTCACATTGATCACAATGCAGGGCCACATTTCCATAAAACATCCTATTCTATTTAGTCACTTACGATCACCTGTCCTTAGTGAAAGGAATCCATGACTTCCATCAATTGTGTTTTCCCTTTGAGGTTATTGTGATTGACATACAGAGATCTAAATTGAAAGCTTATGCATTGTAACTAATGAATCATTATTGTAAATGTAAAATATAAAAACCTCATTCTTTCCGCTACTCTCTCTTGCTTAAAAATAATATCCTTGCCATGTCATGGAGGCAGTGATGATTAGCAGAGATGATTGAAAGTTAATATGGCGTGAAGTGAAATGTTGGAGTGTCAGGATTCTTGATATTAGATTTGCAGTGAAAAGTAATGATACATTGACACAAGAATATTTTAATCCTCTGCTGACATTTTTTTCTAGTACGAACATTATCCCTACTAGGGAATCAACCGTATTATTAATTGTTCACTAATGAAACAATTAATTTGTTTAATTGTTTTATCCGTTGCATATAACCAGATGCTAGGTTCATGAAATTCGATACACGTGACAACCATGATCCATGTATGTATTCTTTTTGCATTTTATAATATGTATGATTTAAAACAAAAACATTGCTATCATGTGTTTTTTAGGATATGATACAATTAAAACCAACAATGATCAACACGAAAAAAAGTTCCAACTACCTAATGCAATTTCTGTCACATATACACATATGTTAATGCTTTCTTAAAGATTTGCTTGTTGTTATTTTAAAGATGTGATTTTACCAAAGGAGGCGGGGGTGTGCGAACTGTGCTCCCTCGTACATTCGTTATGACAAGTTCTTTTACATGCTGACCTCACCGGTGTTGAGTATTGTTTAAGGTTACAATAGAAACAAGGTTTTAGTGGTAGAAAGAGACTGAATCAGAAATGTCAATACAAGCTGTGGTAAATTTTACGTCAACATGCAAAATCGTGTCATACAAAAGATACATTCGTATTCACTGTAACACTGTATTCACTGTGGGTAACTTGAACACCTGTTGTCACGAAACAAGCGATACACGTGCTTAAAACTAGTATAGATAGAAAGACACAAGTTAGTTCAATGATAAAATTAAATAAAGCATAGTGAGCAAATTACGTAAACTGCATTTCACCTGGACTGAATTCAATGACAGATGTGCTGGTTGTCAGATCTTTATATAATTCTTCTAATGGACACAAGTTAAGTGCTAAACAAGTAACTACCTTACAAGTCCCCTCAGTGATGGCCATATTGTATACTTCCGGTCAGGAACTCACAGAGTAATTTACTTTATTTCTACATCACAAGAGCATCTGGTGCCACAGACTGATGGAGAGTTCCGGATCTGACTTGAAGGAGATTAATGTATAAGGGCTTATAAAAGATCTGGTGTAATGTTTTCAAAACGTGATTAGAATACCTGAGTTGTGAGTCTAGAATGTTAAAAAAATAGTCCATTACCAGTGCGCAAAGAAGTGAAAAACAGCAAACAATTTCCACTATAGTGTGCTTCAATCAATATCCCTTCCTTCTTAAAGTTTGACCGTTTACTAATATTATGATAATGAAAAACAAGTAGTGTATGTGGTCTTTGAAGTAGTGTATGTGTAATGTAGTTGACTTGCACAAACACTGCTGATTGATATACTTATATATTTACTTCTAAACACACTGGTTCATAATATTGATATGGATAGCTACGTTATGTAAAGAACATTGTAAGCACTTTCTCAAATATAGTTCTCAATAAATACAAATCCCCAATTATGCTTATGGTTTTCATGTTCATGACATAATTATAACATATCCTTAATTTTCAAACACTGGAAGATTAAGAGTTTGTAAAGGATATTTGACACACATATTCTTGATATTACATTATGTGATGTTGAATACATTAGGCTTTATTATGTTATGAGAAATACGACCTTTTACTTTCAATATTTAACTTTATACATTCTTCAATCATGTTGTCATGCATATACAAATTACAACTAATCATAATTTATTACACACATGTGAGTGAGAACAACATATAGATACTGCGAGAGACGCATCTGATTGGTCGATCCATGGTGATGACCCAAGGTCACGAGGGCGAAACTAATTTTGCCATTCATCAGTAAACAAATTACTAAAATTCGTAGGAATCACAAACTGAGCACAATCTTGGCTATTATATATGGAACAACGACAAAGCCGAATGCACTCTGCACTCACATGTACGGTCACACACATCAGGTGCGCATGTGAGTTGTCTTCCTTCAGCTCGCCTCACTGTTACATGTATACGGGAAACAATCACATAAATGTCTTTGGTTATAATGATACCGATGCAAAGTGACTTCGTATTACCGCTGGTGACGACAGTAACAAGAACTGACGTGGGCTAGACGTTGCCTAGTTTAACCGCTCCTGTTCGGAAAAGGGTGAATTGACAGTCTTTCACGAGTAAATCGGAGTTCAGGATTTGAGTGAGTGAATAGAACGCTTTTATCAGTGTTATGTTTTCCTTAATACTCAAGAGCAAGTTATTCAAAAGTTAAGATTTAATTGATTCATAACTTAGCACGCCAATTAGCCCTTAAATCAAAGATTATGTTTGTCTGCGGCATTATTCACTCTTTACCGTTGCATATTGTGACGTCACTGACGTGAAAGTGAACTGTATTACTACGCGCTTCACCAGAACACGGGGTAAGCCCTGTCCATGTTAAACCGGAAGGTGGCAGTCGTCAACAACCATTTTGTCGACAGACAGTAGTTTTTAAACTAGGGTGGGTCCCGAAATTGGTTAGTTTTGAACGTTTTCCATTGAATGATGTTAACAATATCAACATGTTTCAACTCTTGAATAGCTATAGTTTACAATCGCTACATCTTTAGAACATGGCATGTAATAAATAATTTAGAATTTTAACATTTCGGAACGAATCAAACGACGTCAGAGAGAAAATCCGCGAAAAGGCGACTTCCTACATGAAAACAGCAAATCTACATGGATGTAGTCGATATTTTATGTAGTTTTAAGTTGAATATGATAATCTAGGACTTGTATCAAAGTTATAGCATTCACAGATTAATCGAAGCCGAGTTATTAGCAAAATTAAAAACTGTACACATTGATGGTAGTTGCTCCTGTTGAGAAACCCACTGTCCAGGTTGTTGAAAATAAACTGTACAGGTAGTTGGTCTGAGAGTTGTTAGTAGGTAACAGAAAAATGTTTTGCAGAATGAAAATGGTGGCGATCTTTAACTTTATTTATCTATCCTAATGAAGTAGACCTTAGGTAGGAAGTTATGACTTGAGTAATGTTTCTTGAGAATGCCACACAATCTGACTTTTTATGATTCTCTAAAGCGAGTTAGAAGTTAACAGAAGTTACTAAGCTTGACCTATCTTATGAAACTGTATCACTAATATTTCAGGTATTTACAATCACCCATCAACATTACAGGACCTTTAAGATTGAAACTTCGGTGAACTGGTTTAATGGACTGCATTGTCCTCTGAATCTATTTGAAATGTAAAGCTACATGACCAGGATTTAAAAAATAGCTTTATGAATCTAAAAATATTTGGTTAATTTGTCATTTGTGGGTGATTTCACAACTAAGGTCAAGTCCCAGTAATTTACAAAGCATACTTTTTAATTTAGTGTTCATATCATTCAGTCACATCTACTAATGCTATGCGCAAGTATTTACAAACATATCTAGTCTTAACATATTGATGACATGTTGCTCGAAAGGATATGCTCATTTCCTCGTGTCCTTTGAATTTTAATAACAGTCAACTTTTCACAAAGGTGAAATTATAAAATTTTATGGATATGCTCATTTCCTGTTCACAGATTCATTGTTCAATGTCATTACCATCACACTGTCTTTTATTGCTCATAAAAGGTAAAAGGGGATATAATTCCTAGACTAATGGATGACAAGACTGAAGTTGAAGATGGCATCCATTACATGTGCTTTTGATAAATCATTCATAGGGATAGTAATAAATTATTATTACATTATTATTGTAGATATGTCAAGGGGTAAGAATGACACAAATGGCACTATAATAATACATAAGTTGTAGTTAAAACATATAGTCGATGGAATTATGTTAAAGTTGTATTTTTTTGTTTTTTCGACATCTACGCAAAACTTCATTTTAGTGTGTACATTCGTTTACCAATCAAATTGTCAATAAAATTGTATGAAAAGCAGCAGCTAAAACAATTCACGTTGCACCTTTAAATGTACTATTAACCCCCACAATGTAAAAAAAAGGTTTCCTACATGGCAACTACCATTGACAGTTATTTTTTGAATTTTTCAACAACCTGGACAGTGATGGAGCAACTACCATCAATGTATACAGTTTTTATTTTTTGCTAATATCTCGGTTTCGATCAATCTGTGAAAGCTGTAACTTTGATGCAAGTCTTAGATTACCACATTCGACTTAAAATTACACAAAATATGGGCTTGATCCATGTAGATTTGCTGTTTTCATGTAGAAAGTCGCCTTTTTTCCCTGACGACGATTGACTGGCTCCCAAATTGTTAAAATTCTGAACTATATATTACATGTCATGTTCCACAGATGTGCGGATTGTAAACTATAGCTATTCAAGAGTTGAAACATATTGATATTGTTAACATCATTCAATGGAAAACGTTCACAACTAACTTATTTCGGGAATCACCCCAGTTGAAAAACTACTGTCTGTCGAGAAAATGGTTGTTGACGACTGCCAACTTCCGGTTTAGCATTGACAGGGCTTACCCCCTGTGCAGAACGTCTAGAAATTATCGTTTAAAACTACTCAAATTATGTGTTTTATTTGTGTGTAATAAACAAAATACCAAACTCACTCCCTATTGATACCATATTTATTACAACTCGTCACCTGTCATTTTCGCTCGTTAAATACGTTTACAAGTAACTCGTTGTAATAAATACGGTATCCATATGGAACTTGTTTGGTATTCTCTATATCCCAAACACGTGTGAAGTATACTCAATCATCGCACATCAAGGCCTTTATTCGAGACATTGTGCTACATTCAATGATAATCTAATTCCTCAAAAAAAGCTCATCGGGACATGAAAACCAGGGATAAAACCACGACGTTAACAAAGATAGATGACAATCACACATTGCTCTCAAGGTATTAATTTGCAGGCCTCTATTCTATCTTAAACACAGTGTTTTGTGGTATCTTCATCAAGTGAAGTGACAGTGACATATTATGGTGTGTTTAGATACCATCAGATAACGAGATTAATTTCAAATATGCCAAAAGCGACTCCTTACTTTATAAATTTTATAGTTAAAAGGAAATATTGCAATTATGCTCAAACACGAAGAGATACAATTGTATTCAATGAACAATGCAACATTTAAGAAATTAATATGCGCTGTTTCAGTTGATTGAACCATGTAATACACTATTATAACCAACAATTAACTTTTTATGAATTTTGAAACAGTTTACAATTGCATTATGCATAATACTGCTCTTGGATAATCAACATGAAAATACAGTGAATCTACAAGACATATTCCTAATAATCTGAAGTGGATGATCATTTAAAACAACGTTTTCACAATCTCCCACTAATCAATCTATTAATTGATTTTGCCGATGATGAATAAAACACAAACCTAACCTGCTTTCTCTTTGTATTAAGGGACGTTTTGATACTTCTGATAATATTAATTTTGAAAGCCATGTTCAAGTATATGTTTACTAAACTCAAATGTCAGGAGCCATGCAGTAATCAATTATGTATGAGCATTCAATAATTCTATTTTCAATGATGGCAACACTGTTTATATTGTATAATCTGTTTTCATAAATAATTAATTTGAGTAACATTAGCCAATATGGCGACAGTTAATGTTTGTAAAAGATGGTTAAAAGACGTTTTCTATTTATACAGATAGACCCCGTTTATCTGCAAAATTTGGCTACAGTTGAAAATCGTCCGGATATCATGCCATGCAGTTAAGCGAATCAATGCATTATCTATTTAATTAATGTACATTTATGCTATAAAACAGCATTGTGCATATCAGCTTAGGATCACTAACTTGTGGCCTCATTTAACAATGTTACACTAATATCTGATTTATTCAACAATTCACCGGGAGTACGTTGCAAGTAGATGCATTAAACCCCTCCAATCAATTAGCTGTCTCATTCACCACCATCATTAACAGAATTCGATGCGATGCACCTCGGCAGACAGATAATGAATTGAAGGGGTGTATTGAAGAAGGGCACATGTTCTATGCATATAACATGGCACATGTGCCCTTTTTGAACGCACCCCTTCAATTGTAACCTTGTAATACTGCCTCTTTAACTTGATAATCCAGAGGGTTGTCTGTGTAGTTTAGTTGTAGTTTTTCTGCAGATGAAACAAGTTCAATCATCATCATACAATGCATATAATGTTCATAATAATCATTTTCTGTATATGAAATAGTCGCACACCCCTGCTTCTAACAAATTCGTTATTTTGAACTTTTCGTTATCATGCAAGGCATGACATTCCTGTATAATCTTCATTATAACAAACCAGAGCTTTGTGTTTCCTATATATCATCTATGAAATCGTTGCACATGTATACTATGAAACATCAATGTCAATATCAGCTTAGGGTCACTAACTTATGGACTGATTTAATAAATGTTACACTAATATCTAGAAGTAAAGACGAAATTTATCAATTCTCCTTTGGGTACGTTGGTTGTAATTGCATTAAACCCCTTCAGTCAATTAATTATCTCGTTCCCCACCATCATTTACAGAACGTGATGCGATGCACCTCTTCAGACAGATAATGAAATGTAACCTTGTAATACTTCTGACATTGATTCTCCCTCTTTAACCGGATAATCGAGTGGTTTTACTGTGTAGTTTGGCAGATTTTTTCTATCTGCAGAGGAAACAATCAACCATCATCATCCAATGCATGTAAATGCTTATAATAATCAATTGATGAATGGTGATGCACCTCTGCAGACAGATCATGAAGTGTAACCTTCACAGGACAAAAAGTGGTGGAATCAATTTGCCGGATCCTTCCGGATTCCCCCCGGATTCCCCAAAATATTGGCGGATCCTGGATAATCCACCCCTTTTTGTCCTGTGCTTGTAATACTGCTGACATTGATGTCGCTGCTTTAACGTTGTGATTCAGTGGATCGACTGGTTTTTTTTTATCTTCAGAAGAAACAAGTTCTGTGTTGGCAACTTTTGCATTAGTGGCAATGCAAACTGGAAGAGAAAATACAATTAAACACAAAAAAATCATGCAATTCCACGTGAATGATCAAGGAGACTGTAAATGGCTTCATATGTCCAGTGTCAAGTTTATGTTGTAAAGACAATAGACAACAAGTTTTAAAAGAGTACCTCCTGTTGCATTTATTTACATGTGCACATTTCTGTTTCTATAAAAAAAAAACATGCTCCCATTTAAAAAAAACCAATGTAATATTTAATATCCATATAATGTTAGTAAAACACATTTTTGGTAAACGAGATATAATTTGAAATTATAAATGAGACACGGCGTATTACAGAGAACAATTTCTTTAAAAACACGTTGATGTGTGTTTGAAAAGTAAACTTATTTCAAATTCTCCATTCTTTTTAGACCCATGTCATTCTAAGACACAGAACTAATGGAACTTCAGACATGATTCATTCTGTGACAGACACGAGTTAAACGTTCAACTCGTTAATGGAACATCAACTTGAAATGTAAAGGTTAAACGAAAAATGCCTTCAAAGAGAAAACCTTTTAAAGAAGAGAGATACATTGTTGAGGAAACGAAGGACTTTTGCTATCAGGTTTGTTATGAATAAAAAAAGAGAGTGAAATATCTAAATTGTGATATAATGTCAGTAATGAAGTTAAAAACATCGATGTAGATTATTGTAGTATTATTACATTAAATCATAGCATTTTCTTTCTTGCATATGTAATACACTGTTTTGACGTATTGGGATATGTGTTGATTATGAAGAAACTAATTTGGTTCTTTCATGTAAATTGCAATCAGTACGTACAGCAGAATAATGTATAATTCAAATGCAATATAGTTTCAACACTTCAGAAACAATCATTATTTTGTTAACTTTAGTGAACACATCGAAACCACTATAACAGTATAGGAAATACGAACATTGAAACCAGTGAGGTTCAACACCGTTTAGTGGTAGTGGTAGACCTCCATGAGGTAAGTCTGGGGAAATTACAAACTGCAAAACTAGTACACGTGTTTGTAGGATACATTCACGAGGTAAGAGCAATTTGATGACAACCAATGTAGTATATATGTAGTTTTCAGTCAGAGCAAAATATTCTTTAACATTGTTTAACATTTACTTGAACAAGTACAATTTGTTCCTGACAAACATTGTGGATAATTTGAATAGTTGATATGTTGATAACTGGAAGTATATATATGACAAGCAAAAACACGTCTCTGTCCGACAAATTACGTAAAAAATAAATTAGTAATGAGAAACCTTTACAGAAATAAGAGTCAGTATTGATTGAAGAACAATAGTAAAGCTGTGTCCACTCTAAAAAGGGCAAAGCCTCTCCAAATCTCCTTATGTGGTTAACAGAAAAAGGCACAGAGTGGTGACACATATTGATGGTTCCTTCTTGAAGGGAGGGTTCTGTCGCCATATTGGATTTGTTTGCATTTCGTGAATGAAAATAAAGGCTATATTGTACCTGATCTTACAACTTTTTAATAACTATAGACATATACTGATAGAGTATTCACATAGTAACACATAACATGTCATAAAACTAAACAACAATTTGTTGTTATGCTGTAGCGAAGTTTTCCCCACTCGCAGCATTGATGAATGGCTTCAATTCTCATTGTTTTTATTTTTTAACAAATGTGTGCTTGTTTTTATCAAGTTGTGAAATAAAAAGTCATCAAAATATTACCTTCATTAGTATATTTCGATTTGACTGTGTTTTAATCATGTATTAATAACACAAATGTATAAACAGGAATATCCTCTCGAATTTCGTTTCACCCAAAAATACCCCAATAGAACCCTGCTATTAAATAATCACCCTATGTCAGAAGACACATATGCAGGCTATTTATCGATTACTTTTTGCCTAATGGTTTATATTTAAAAACCGGAATATATGAATGAATGAATGAATATGCATATCACGTCTGTAATGCATGTTTGTGATGATCAGATTCTCTACGTCACAATGTCTTCATTAATAAAATAAAAATCTCTATGTACACAAGAAAAGGGTACCTTATATATTAGTACATATATGGTCTTACAAACAAGCATCATTTATACTTACTCCTGAGGAACTGTTACTTTTCGATGCCAATTATTTAAAGCATTGAATATTCCTGACCACAGTTTGGGAAGTTTTATGTATAGTGAAGCTTTATCTAAAGAATCACGCTCTGTCCCGCCAAAACAGAAAAGAAAACATGCAACTCACAGTATTGTATTATTAATTTCTTGCAAAATGACAGCTGCCAAATAATGTTGTCAATTATAACATTTTCCAGATGTGTTCCTGGATTGGTTAAATGGTCCATTTTCTCTGAAATTATAGGTTGTAGCCTTTCTCCCCTCTTTTGACTCGCATTATCTGTTTGTAAATAATAATATGTCGTTGTTAACTAGACAGTGTGGCCTTACTCGCAATTTATCTAAGACATCCATGTCTGTGTGTCACCAATATTATGATATTCCTTAGGTAAATATTCATTACATATTTTACAAATTCCCATCAACATACATTAGTTATATATAACGTATAACCATAAACTAATGGTATTCTACAGCTGAAAGCCATTTAAATAGGACTATTTGAAAACACTTACAATATAACATGAAACTACTTTAACCTGTATACATCAGCATTATTTACACTTGGCTATTTACATTATGATGAGTTATTTCCACACTACCAAATAAACTTATATAATAGGATCAGCAACATATACACTGCCACATTTTCAACGGAGTTAAAAGCGAATAATTCTCAATCCTATTCATCAGGGTATGACACTTCATCTCCATCTTTTTGTAAAGATAACGGAATGCTGAATTCCATTTTCAAAATGGATTATAGCAATTATGTTAACAATTTTTTAAATATTGATTTTCAATTACTAAATGGTGCTAGCGATATAATTTACCTTTCTGTAGTTAACTTCGTTTACCAATCATTAATGTAAGGTGTCATTAAATAAGACAAAAGATATGTGTTGACCCACTCTAATAATGTGTACAATCATGAGGCTGTGACATGCGAATCTAAAATATGTTTATAAGATATTTAACAAGTTTCTCTTTCTGTATCAAACTATTCTTTACTTTGTCCCGAACCATGGCGATTGAATTATTCAACGAGGTGTA
Organism: Gibbula magus; assembly: GCA_936450465.1. NCBI lineage: Eukaryota > Metazoa > Mollusca > Gastropoda > Trochida > Trochidae > Gibbula > Gibbula magus. Next base: position 43,777,890 of record OW388306.1, on the reverse strand, counting down.
AACTTGATATGAAATTGGAACAAGTTTGTTCGTTTCCTATTTATTACCAAAAAATATTTCGTACGTTTCACTTGGGTTTAAAACATGATTTAATTGAATAAAGTTCTCCTATAATGTTTAATGGAAAATATTGGACGCCTGCAAACCCCTTCTGCTTCTGAAACAAATTGAACCATTGTAGACTCTTGCATAATAACCATTGGATTACAGATTCTGCAAATCACCATAGATCTTGTCATTTACATAATGTTAACAATTAACATTTCATGTGTTATGATGCTTAAACGAAGCCTTGAGGGACCAGTTAATCATCTAGAATGAAAATACCAAAGCATAAATAATAAAAATAGTAAAAATTGTAACTCAAGTAACCATATGCACGCCTTTTTGAATATACTAATGGTGTGAACATATATGGCCCTGATATTCTTGACACGTTTTGAAAACATTAGAGAGCTCGCCCACAAGCCCTTGTACATGAATATCATTCAAGTCAGTTCAGGAGCTCTCCATCAGTCTGTGGCACCAGATGCTAATGTGATGTAGAAATAAAGGAAATAACTCTGTGAGTTTCCTGACCGGAAGTTTACAATATGGTCATCTCTCAGGGGAGTTGTGAGGTCGTTACTTGTTTAGCACTTAAATTGTGTCCATTAAAGGATTATATAAAGGTCTGACATCTGCCATTGCATTCAGTTCTCATGGGATCTGAACTGAACAGTCTACAGACGTGCGTTTGCTATTAATTGAAAATCAATATTATCGTGTAATTTCACGGCAATTTTACACTTTCATTTTTCAATTTACACTTTCATATAATTCCATTTTCATCACTAGACTGCAATTTGACTGGAACTCATAACAGTTATTCAGTAGCATGTTAAACTAAAGGATAGTTTGTGAACCTTTTTGATAAGATTATCGTTTATTAAGATATGTGTTAGGTGTTAAAATAAACGTATGCGTACATAATGTTATGTTTAGAAGTTAGCTACGTTGGTCGTAATTTTTCATTTATAAACCTTTACAACACAAATAAATATAATATGATGTATTTTATATTGGGTAAATAAAAAGTAGTGAGATTACATTTTCCCACATTAACGAGGACGAAAAGTATATTTGTTCTGTGAGACTAATTGGCTGAATCTAATCAACAAGGGGTTCATTAGTAAGCTTGTTACTATGGTTTTCTAGGCCATGTGACAGAATAAGGTTGAATTTTAACAGCATTACAGACAATGTCTGTCAAATGAGACACCCGTTAGCTCATCATATATTACAACGTAAAGTTTAAATCACCTTTAAATAACGGAGACTATTACATGAGCAAATGTGGCATATGAATTGTGCTAAACTAGTGTAACACTGATATATGCATGTGTAGAGTTTTGGTAAATAAACTTTATATTTTCCTTATGTTAACTAATGTTAACTTTCCAGCCTCAATATCTACAATTGACATCAGATATCGTTATTTATAAGAAGTAAAACATGTAGATACATCAATTCCATATGTTATGAACGGCATTGTTTATTTTCTAATCAAAGGCCACTCCTGTTGTTGAAGATGATAGGCGTGTATGCTATGTTTATGATGCATATCATGATGTAAGAAGAAAGTATCAGGAAACCTCCAATTATTACTAGGGTTATATTTATCTGAAAGGTTAAGGTTACACACAAATGAAACTACTTTTGTATCAATAATATGCCCATATATACATTCTATATAGTATATTAAAAAGGTGGGAATTGTTATTTTTCTGATTAAACAAATTAAAATTCCAAGTTTCAAAACGTTCCATTGCAAACGAAAACGACCCATGACTTATCTCCCCCTGATATATCTATCTTAATTGGCAATAAACAGGGGGAATATTCCTCTTTTTGTGTTTCGATGTTGATAAGAAACGCACATCGCATTGTACATCTTGTGCACTTGATGATACTTCTGAAGAAGATAATGATAAAAATAGCTTCAACATATGGCATCGTCTGCTTGAAATATATACGATAATGACATAATTACAAAGGAACTGTTATGTATATTAAGAAAATAAATGTATATGTTATGCTATAGCCAAGTTATAAGTGTGACAAAAGCGTCTAGACAAGACTGACAATAATCTGCTACGAGCATTCTAATTGGTAATCATTATTTATGTAATCGAAATGTGAATGCAATTTCAGTAACAAAACCAATTTATTTTGGGCGAGACATATCTTGACATTAGAGAACAGGAAATATTCTTACTTTCCAAACTCGTTAATCAAAGTAATCATCACACATGATTGTAGAAAATGTAAAGCACGGAAATGAAATTGGCCAGAGGCGTAACAACATGGGACATAATTTGCCTGATATGATTCTATTAATAGAGTGAAAATATAGTGAACATAAAAGTTTCTAAGTATTTCGTGTGCTTACAAAACAACAGAAGAGAAATGTTAGCATTAATGACATATTTGACACTTGGAGGTCTTCGCATGTATTTTCAATGATTTTTGTGTAATTAAATATTTCATTTCATATAATCTTTTGGACTTTTTTTCAACAGCAATGGTTGTAGTAAAAGAGAAATATATTAGCGTCCTGTATTCATGTATTCCTAATATTTCATAATTTAAATACATGAAATGAAAAGGTTTAATTAGGAAGTAATCATAACCGAAGATGAACAAGGTGATCGGTGTGTACAGATTTGAGAAAACATTTCTGTCCTGTACAGAATATATTGAAACGGTAATCACTTCAGAAAATGATTAACGGTATCATATTCAATATTGATATATCAGCATTATCAACGTCATCGCTCCAAAACACTTAAAACTGAATATCTACCTTACTATGAATCTCAAATAATGTGATGTTTCAATCTGGAAAATGCCTCTTTTGATTTCCTATTTTCCGGAGATCACAAATAATCTAATTGTGCATCCATTCAATTGTTAAAACAAGTAATGACCTTTTAGAACTCAAATATTAGTTCCCTAGATGTAGAACAATTCTCGCTGGCAGAAGGAAGCTACGCCAAGTAAATGTCAAAAGTAATGAAACAATAATGGAGCTATATCCGTTGTAGTTATGACGTCACAACGTGTTTGTCTTGGTACTCTAGAAACATAATGGTTCCTGGACTTATTACTCCTTCTTCTGTCCATAACAAGATGCCATATCAGGAAGTTTAGACGCATTTTGTTTCAAAATTGATTTATGCTTAGTATTTGACTGAATCATATCAAAACTTGTTCATGCAAAGTTCGACAATTTGGACTTTTGGGATGATGACTTTTGTGCCTGGTATAAAAATGCTCCATTAGCTTCAGCTAAATAGGAAGCTGATCAGGAAACATGATATATTGATTACTTATACTCAATAAATTGTCTTAGTAACATATTTTAGGAAAAAGATTATGATGTATCTGTATTCAACATTTTGTTTGACAGAACCAAAGAAAAGAAACATTCAAGTTTTTATGATTTACTTGAATTATGGAAAGCAGTTTCTTGAATGTAATAAATCCAGTTGATGATGACAAATATCTAAGCCTTTGCAAATGTGTTTACACATTCATATATACAATTTTAAATACACAGTAACATTTGCTATATAGATTTGCTACCTGCAGAGCTAAAAGCAGTGACACGCAAACGTAAATGTTTAAAGTCTATCATTTCAGAAAAGTATCTGGTCATTTTGTTTACATTGAGAAAAAAAATCACCAATAACTTAACACTCCTCTTTTGTCTCTGCCATCAGATCCTGGTAAATGGCACAAAGAGGCCAAAGTGGCCATGTACAAGTTTAAATACGACTTTTTACCACCCCAAATCCTGATTCTAAAACTCCAGTGACCGCACATAATGTGGTTATGAGTTAAAATACTACAATATGTGTTTTGTTTATGCCTTAATTCACTTCACAAATAATTGCATAACAGTTTCTACTCGTATGTTGTTAACTCTTATTTAGAAGTCTGTCGTTCAACTGTGTCAACAGTGAATGAAACGATTTTAAAGGGGCAGTAGCACGTTTTTCGCTGAAATAAGTCGATGAAATGTATTTGAAAAATAAAGTCAACAGTAGTAAAACACGCTTCTCTCTTCGGAAAATCAAGTGTACATGGTTCCGTAAAGCCAAGGGAATAGTTTTTGTCATTCAAGAATTCAATAATAAATGTGTTCACATTAAAATGGCCGCCATGCAATGTTTGCTTTATACACAACACTGTTATTACAACTGCGGAAAATTGGTTTGTGTTATACTATATTGCACCCTCTAAAGTACATATAAACAACATAAGCTATCATTATAAATTCGAAATTTAAAAAAAATTAAATTTGCAAACAACGTGCTACTGCAAGATTCATTAAGTCACAATTCTTGTCGCGATGACACATATATCACTCAGGTAAAGGAACATGGGGAGGGAGCAGTTTGGGGTATTGCTTTTTAAATCAATGGTCGCCTCAAGGAGTACAAAATGATGAGTTTGAGTAATGACATTCAACTGCAGTAACAAAAGAAATCGCAATCGTTCAACAAATTCACTACTTTTTCCATTATGGTTATTCTAAAAACATATCCACACTGTCACACTTTTAAAACGTTTATCATCGTTTCAGTTATCTATAATGGATGTGTCACTGTAGAATTGGATTCATTCTAATCATATATGCTACATAGGAATTGACGTTATGTAATTCATTGAAATCATTAAAACAATCTTTATCTTGGTCTACGAAAATAGGATATACCCTTAGTTACTAATAGATACACGCAATCATACATGTATATAAAGACCAACAGTTACTAAAAGATAGACAAACTTGTATAAAGAATTAATGTTGTTAATGTCAGAATAATATACACGTGAATTAGCAGATAATAGTTTATTGTCACTAATAATTGAATTCCAGCAGAGCATATTAAACTATTTTGACAGAAGCCATCAGTGCACTTCCGTCCTTCAGTCAATCAATAGAACCTTAATGAGAGAAGAGCGGAACAGGATGTCAAATGTCAAACAGTTACATCAAGAGATGCTCGAACGAAATAATCACTTCCTTATAATTATTAAATTAAACCAAATCATCAATAACATATTTGAAATGAAAAAAATATAAATTTACCATGATTATGACTGTGCCCATCACAACAAGGTGACCAATGTACATTCATACTTGCTTATTTGTGAACCTGATTATATATATATATATATATATATATATATATATATATATATATATCTATAGTTTCTTGAGTTCAGTTCCATACTGGTGATATTAACATCACCGATGTGCAAGCTCAAAATACTGCATCGTGAACAAATGTTTTTGCATATTAAGTATATATCCTGAATACATTATTAAACACTGAACTATATTTCATGTTTCTGACTTTCCTGATCTCAAATGAAGATAAAGTATGATGCCTTCCAGGTTCAAGGCAAAATAACGGAAATATGTGAAAATACGTGTTGCCCTGGGATAAGGTGATTTTTAAAACAGAAACCATCAATAAATGTCGCCACTTTCTGCTTTTTTCCTCAAGTCATTTGGACACTTCGAGAGGGTTTCGTCCTTTTTAGAGTGGACACAGCTTTACTACTGTTCATCAATCAATACTGACTCTTATTTCTGTAAAGGTTCTTATTAACAATTTATGTCGTTTTTTTTAGTAATACATTTAGTTCCAATTATCAGCATTTTACCCTGGCATAGGGTTGAAATCAATTGTCTACTACCTCTGTTTGCAGAAGCAGGATTTAAGTGTAATTGCTCTATTGTAGTGCTTTGTTCACGTGAAGTGTAACAGTCACCATTGCTTGAGGCGAACACTTCTCTTTTATGTACAGCAGACAAACAGACAACTTTGGGTTGATAATGTTTAATAGGTCTTAAAACTACTCTGTATGTAAACGGGACGTGTAGTTTCGGTTTCTGCACATGTATAATAATGTTGCTCGATTTTAATTAGAAACTAGTAATTATGATGTATTTGGTAATTTGGGATACATATGCAAGTTGAGTGGAATTATTTGAACTGAAATTAGCACATATCCTTTGTTTTCACGTATTTCAGCCAAATAACATTTTATGAAACACAATGGATGTACCTTTAAAGTGAAACATAAGTGATTGAATATTTGAAGTTCAGAACTGAGGGGATATAAGATGGTATTGATGTAATTAATTGATAATTTTGGAACGGCATTTACATAAGCTCTCAGCTTGTTTTCCAATTCATTTCATTAATGAATAAAATATGTTTAAACCATATGAATACAACTCACAGGACAAACAGTGGTGGAATCTGCGTGCTGGATCCTTTGGGATTCTTCAGGATACTTCAAGATCCGTCAATATTTTGGAGAATCCGGAAGGATTCGGCAAATGGATTTCACCACTTTTTGACCTGTGACTGTTAAGACTATGTTGGATAATACCATGTCCAATACCCATGTTTGTTGAATTACAGCAGCGTTAATGTTTTAGTTCACTTTCTTTCGAATGCGTAAAGCAAACTATTGATTTGGTTGTCATTTCCACATCAACTGCATACTTTACAAACGATACATCCTATGTGAAACCTCTGTTAAGCTATATCACACATTATCGTCTACCAAAAATAACTACATTGGGTAAAACCTTCAAAACACACATTAAACGTAGTGAGAATGTACATTTTCAAAACTTCTTTAGTTCACTTAAAATAACGGGTGACATTTACGCCATGGTGAGGTTTAGCAATCGTCTTAATCTGTTTGTTGGAGGGGCATTCTAGAAGTTGGTTCAATGGCGAATACAAGGATTTGATTTGTTAAGCTTGATAATGGTGTAAGGATCTATACCGATGCGTCGCAATTGTTAAATAAAAAATTGATAAACTATATATATATCCTTCTTCAGTTCACTTAAAAGAACCAAAATGGTTTACAAGCACAATCGTCTTGTCTGTCTGCCTGGCCATACATCTTGAGTCCTTTTCGAGCATATTGTTGAGTTGTCATAAAACAATCTGTTTCATTAGTCACTTTGTCCAGACAATTTGGTATTACACTTTTTTCCAAGCTCAAAACGTGTTAAACATCACATGTCTCATTGCGGATGTTGTTATTTTCCAATTTGCGTAGTAGTGAATTTTAAACTTTGATGTGCTTTGTCCCTACAGTGATAAGGATGTTTAATTATGTACTTTACTTGATGTTTGCTATGATTGCAATGTATTTGAAAGAACCAATATACATGTTGTTTGTAGCAACTTCTTAATTGTCAATGACGAGTTTTTCACTCATTTACCCTAGATATACTTGGGTTTTTTTTAGCCAGAATATATGAAATCTTACCCCTTTTATTGCCAGATTTTGTGGATAAAGTAAGGTAATTTATTATTTTCACTGCACCTCCATTTTGAACTTTTTAGAATGCTTACATAAACAGTTCAAATTTACTGACTATTGATAACATTTGTAACATTTGTGTTTTCGTCTTCTCTTATCTTATTTATGTTACTGAGAAAATAGTTTTAGCTATAGAGAAAAGTCGCCAAACCTAAAAGTAAATCCACTTTATTATCCAGTTAAAAAGATGGCATCAATGTCAGCAGTGTTACAAGGTTACACATCATTATCTGTCTATAGAGGGGAACTTTAACATCGCATCGCCTTCTGTCAATGAGGGCAGGGATAATGAGACAGTTAATTGATTGAAGGGTTTTAATTCTTCTGCACATTATCAAATGTCCATTACTGGTTCTCAAATAGATCTGTTGCCACTTTGCAACGGTTTGATATCATATACCTTATTAATGGGGTTATATATTTGAAGCACATACATGTACATTAAAGACGCATCCATTGTGTTTCATAAACATTTATTTGGCCTTGACACGTGCCAATATACGAGAGAGATATGTCCCTAGTAGTAATATATCCTTGCTTAGTATTTCATTCCCTTGACTAAAGATGCCACATCTGTAATAGACGATCATTCAATATGTATTGGATGTTGTGCTAATATGTTTCTAATTTGGGTGACATTATCTTCCATTTCTTTAATAGCCTTTCTTCACCAGGGAAACATAATCTGTAATTTACAATTGTAAAATTGCTTTTTGTGATCACAGTTTTACCTCAAACATACAACTACACATGTCATCATATTAATCACACGATAATGATGGGATGTACAATATGTAATAAAAATCATTCAACCATGTTAAATGAAATTTCGAAAGTAGGAAGTGTTTTGGTCCCTTGACCCGCGACCTTCAGCATATTCCTAAAATACGGAAATGTTAGTTATCCTTTGTCCATTAGTCTTTAACAAGCTATCATTCAGTACACCGAGTTCCTTAATGAACTTGTTTTAGTACATGGTTACTGTAGTTGAAAACAAGGCAAGTCAATATCACCTTTTGATGTTATATCCGGATTCCACCTGTGTTGGATGTTTTGTACTCGATCTGTTTATTTTGTTATGATTATTAATTTGAACTTTAGGGTATTTGTTATATCCTTATCTTCGAAGTATATACCATTCATTGTACCGTTGCAGTGTAAATCTAGAATTAATGTTTCTCACTCTAAACAATTCAGTACACCCATCAAATTCATCTGTCAATGTTTAGCGTTTCATCGTCACATCATGACTCTAATGTTCTAGAAAACATAATGTTTTATATTACCGAGACAAACATCTATTGACGTAAGTACCATAATGTAATAAGCTTCATTATTATTTCATTATGTTTGACATTTTACTGTTTGCAGCTTTTATCTGCCAGTGAATGAACTACAGTGTAATATTGGAGTTTACGTAGGCCAATACGTGTTAGAACATCGAAATGGATATCTAATTACATTATTTGTTAAACAGGCATCATACAACGTAAATCATCTATACCATCTGCTATTCAAATTAGATCAATGAGCTTTTATATAAGATTATAAACCATGCAATGTGTTTTAGACAAAAAGACGCATATAAAGTGTTTTACATGTACCACTTTGATGGAATATCAACTTAATACTAGTCTGGTCTCTGGAGAAATAGCATTTAAAAATTCATACGAGCACCAAACACTGGTTCTGACATACACCGATTTTTCCTATAATAATATAACTTTTAAGATGTTTTCTTTTGGCTTATTTTTTTCCGTTTTCAACATATACTTCTATTATTATTTCTGAGTAGGCAATACTTTGATCTGTTACGATATCCCTATAATTTCTGAAGTGATCCAGGCCCTTTCTTGCTTCTACTTTAGCCCTGTAGCAGTCACTACCCTAAAAGCTTTTCAAGGGGTTCATCTCATATCATTAACATATCAGGATTCACTGACGTTTTTACTGAACTCCAAGCCTCATTTTGAAGCATTTAGGGTAGATTCATCGTACTGATCTCTTTACTTCGCTGATACTAAGGGTAAGCAAGAATTTTACAAATGCATGTGGTTTCACGAGGTGTCCTAAATATTGATGACATTGATGGAATTGCGAGATAATGTTTCTGAAAAAAATGTATTTTTTCGTTTCTTCATGATTTACATGCTGTAAGAACAGTTCAATTAAAATACAATGAAAAATTACTTAGATTTTTACCATCAATGAACATACATTTACTTTAGATTCGCAATGACTTCCATCTTAAAAGTAAGGGTAATGAACACAATTTCTCTTCGAAACTCACAATGACAGGATATCACAATGCTGAATTGTTAAAGGAGTCATCGGTTGAGATTGTGCATTCAAGGCACCAGATTAGAGATGACAGTTACATCCATGTAAACTAGCAGTTTATTGAATGAATTATTGATTTGTCGCCAAAAGACATGGAGTGAACAGCTAGCAAATGACTTGCCAATTTAAAACTGCCAAAACGTTTTAAAAAGTTTTTCTTTTTTCTTTGAGAATTAAAACTGTTTTTATCTCATTTCTGACTTAAACTATTTATTCGATTTCTACTTTCCTTGGTCAAATTAACCTTTCCTTTATACTTTTTAGTGAGTCTAAGATGCATATATTATGAATTTTGTTTTCGATAGCATGATATTCTTAATTTTCTAAAGTAAATAACAAGCAATTCTACGATTGAAAAACAATCGGGCACTTAAGAACGAGCTTTTCTAGTATTTTCATTCTTGATAAGCAAGCTTGAGGTTTACATTTAACATTCTTACCAACCCTTTTCATACAAGTAAGTGAAGAACAACAGGCAGGCTAAACTATATTATAAACGGATATCGTTGCTTAGTCGATCATAATGTGTTTGTATTATAACGTCACAAGAAACAAGTTGTCAATAGTTACATCACTGAATCACGATGTAATGTCATTCATCTGAAATGAAATTCCCTAAATGTTTCAGAATTTAAGAGTAATGTTGACACTCGAATTGTATTGATTTCAATAATAAAAACTATGCATTTTAAGACAACATCGCCGTCATGTAAAGATACCAATATGCATTTACATGAATTGAGGGGCATAGAGAGTGAAGATTTATGTTTCAGCAAAGTTGATGTATAACGAGGGTATGAGAAGTACATATCTGCTATCATCATTTGATGCGTTTCTGTTACGTTCACGTTACTATATCGTTGTTGTTTAATTTTTACACATTGATACACATCTCTAATTTTACTTGACAGCACTGTTATCACTTTCTTGCTTAGCTTATTGAGTTTGCAGCTTTGGTAATTGCAATCAGCCAAATTTTACCAAAATGCAAATTTAATACATATAATATCTATAACTGTGAAATTTAGATCTGAATGAATATTTCCAAGTATTTTCGAATGACAGTAATACGATAGAAAAGTCAATTAACTTGCTTTCTCACCACTGAAAGTTAACATCTCTCACAAATACGGCATTTGACGGAACTTCTAAAAATCAATATTTTGAATAAAGCACTTGGATTATTTTAAATGACATGTCATACATAATCATGCGTCAATTAAATGCAAGACCCAAAATGGAATAATTTGCATTCCCCCATACAACGACGTTTTCCCATTTTTGTTATGGGAATTAGGAGGGGGAGGTTTATAGATTAATCAAGGCAATGAGTACCATAGTTGAATGAATTTGATGCAAACGAACTCAATAATGTCAGTTCAAAACATTCATTGTTTTAATGTTGTGCAGAGATCGTGATCATATCAAAACATGTATGATGTTCAAATGATATCCTTCTTAGATTATTGTATATTAACCTATTTCATTTAAACAAACATAGTAAAACCTAAACTGACATCTGTTTAGATTATTATATCCTTTAAATAGAAACAACTTTCTGTTCTTCAATACCTCAGTATACAATGTTTAAGTTGTAGAAAATGAGATAATGGTTTCAATGTGATAATAAAATGGCTCTCATCATTCAGCAGGTCCACTTGTGTTACAAATACAGACGCCAGCTCTTAAACTAAACTGAGGGGCAAAAGAAAGTGTAACACTCATTTGTTTTCGATTAATTCAATATTTTAAAGAAATGAGATGCATTTGATTATGGCACGATACAATAACACCTTTCGGCAGTAGTTTGAATGACTTATTTGGTGACTGTTTTTATTTTTTAACTAAAATATCATTATTTAAAGTAGACATGGGTAAGACAATAAATTTACACTAACATGACCCCTACCATGTTCAAAATGTTGTAAATGTTTGCAGGACGAATCACATTTATTGATTTGTTATATGTCGATGAACAGTTAGTAACTATCGTGTTACTTGTTACATAAATTCTCACATTTGTTACCACAGTCAATTTACCTTGCAACTTTAACCAATCAATCATGACACATCAAAGCGTTTATTTAAGATATTTTGCAACGTCCAATGAGAATCTAATCACCAAAAAGTCCAGAAGGACATGAAAATTACAGATAAAACCACAACATTAACAAAGATGGATGACAGTGACAAATTGCTCTCAAGGTATCAATTTGCCTGCTCTCTATTCCATCTTAAGCGTTTTTCGCAGTCTGAGTTTCAGAACTGACAGTGACAAATTACTTAATGTTTGATTACCAAAAGATAACTAGATTAAACTCTAATATCCTTACTTTATATTAGAGATAAACAATGATAATTTGTAACTTTTATATTGACTATTGCAACATACAATTTGGAAGCAAGATGGTATAAATACAGTTTAACACTATTTCACTTTGAATGTAGAAACCTGTATCAGAAATAATCACAATTTTACGTTGATTGTCATGCTCTTCTTGAATGAAAGACATGCACATATAGTTTATTCTTCAAAGCAAGAAAGCAATGAGTTTTGCATGACACATAGTCTGCATTCCATATTAATCCATTCATCAAATACTTTATTGTAATATGTTTATTAACAATAAAATGCAAACTTCTAGAATCGAAAAACAAATAAAACATTGTTTGGCTTGTATCAATGGGAGCTCTTAATCCGTTTGATAATATTGATACTGAACGTCATATTGAAATTAATGTTTATCAAGCTCTGTTGATGTACGTGATATTTCAAAAATATCTGTGAAGAGTCATACATTAGAAATGATCAATCATCAATAATAAATTGTATTCCCTTTTTACAACGACACTATCCTTTTCTACACTTGACTTCATGATACCTAGTATTTTTTTCAGCACATATTATATTAAAACATCAGCAAATATGTGACAAAGAGAGTGCTCTACTGTGTGAGTATACAGATGAATCACACAATCTTCAATCAAGTGCCATTCTCAGGCTCAAGTTGACAGAACTCTATGCAATATCAGAATCCGTGGTTAAGAGAGACTACGAAGTGGCTGCTTGTTAATCTACTGACAGTGATCCATCTCCTTAACATAATAGTTAAAGAGATTGAATCTAGGATCCGCTAAATTTACACTGCTTTCTCATATCATTTCTTTGTTTATTACAAATTGTGACAGTGTCAGCGAGAAAGTACGTGTCAGTTGTGAAAGTGACCAATTACTATTAATTTCTAAATGTTACATACAAGAAAATACCAACCAAGAGAACAACCATTACGCCCCTATCCCATGTGGCTGCAACAGTGAATAAGTGTGGCTAAACACTTAATTAATCATGTGACAAACTGGAAGGGCTTTTGTATCCATCAAGTTAAATGGAATGTCAAAATCAAACGGAAATGTTCAACACATCAATCTTCAAAGAATACATTTAACACATAAGCAATAATTAAATTTGAAATTTTAATCAAATAACAATTTAAAGAAATAAATGCATAGACAGGAATGTCCTGTGAATATTCTCAAGGTCATACTATCCCTGCAACTGTTGTAAAACTAGTACCAGTGTTTTGGCAAACTAGACGAAAACACAAATACAGTTAAATTCCAATATTGACAGATGAAATTGTTAAATAAAATGATAAACTATTATGATCTTATAAATTGTTAGCAATCAGTACAAGGAACCAAGAACGTTTACCATTCAACTAACGACAACAAAGGAATGACAGTGCAACCAATCCATTTGTCAGCACATGAAATTTTAAACATTCACTCAAAACACAAATTAGAAAATAGAATATCCACACAGACACTTGCGATTTTTGACAACTATCGAACCTGGAAAACGGTATAAGATAAAGTTCAATGTCTGGACAACGCGACTTATTAAACGTGCTGCTCTCCGAAAAGTTGTTTCATAGATTTTCATTCAGGTTGCTTATAGAAACTCCTTTTGTCTGCTAGTTCATTCTCGACGACCATTATTTTTTCAACAGATCTACAGTTTCGATGTCTTTATTATAAATACACTTCTGGTCAATTCTTATGATCAAATTATTGATGAATAATTCATAATAATTAGATCGGGCCCTTTGTTGTACCTTCTCTACCACTCTCTGATTTCAGATCTACATACTGCTGTTTCTAACGTAAATAAATAAATAAAGTAACTATGAGGATTCCATTGGTCATGGAAAATCAAATGTTAATGTCATTATGGTTTAAAAGAATATTGACTTAGTACACTGCTTTGCAGGCACATTTTGATTCATTTCAGGGACTTCAGTCTTCCTCCTCAAAACCCCCAGAGACAATCGAATCAATACAAAAAGGACACTGTCCTGCCTTTTGTTCAGCTGCCGGTTTGTGAATTAATCTGAACCGCTTGGGATCGCTTGTGAGTCGGACTAAGATTTTAAATATGGCGGCATGGTTGGACTCCCTAACTGGTTTCCAAGTTTTGTTATGCTACACACCATTTATAGACTGAGACCAATGGCTCGACCTTGGTTGTCCAGTTTGTCCAAGTATGAGCGACAATTTACCGAGTTACTCAAGTTAACCACGTAGACTGTGTGTCCCATTGTGGAAATAGCTATTTGTATAGCAATTAGATAACTTGATTGACTTTTATAAACTGTGAAACATTTTTCAAAGTTATAATTATGTGGCTGATATTTTTTTCTAAATTTTGGAAAAGTATGGTTCTTTTCAGGTTCAACTTGGTAAAATTGACGACAAAATTTGAAGTAAGTTCTCAGCAGATGTGGTAATATGTGGTAACTATTTATAAATATCACAACTCTTTGCATATTTTCGCCTTTTTAAGAAAAGACACAGATGTACCTCTGTTCATCAATAAATACTAATTCTTATATTTGTAAAGGTTCTTATTAAAGAATTAATGTCTTTTCTGTCATACATATAGTTCCAATTATCAACTCTAGCATAAGGTTACATAGTTTTGATATCTCTTTTGAGTAATTTTTCACATGTTAAGTTTTACAATCACCCTTTAACCTGAGAATCAGGAAGTTGTATTTTGTCTTAATCTGTTGTTTTCTATGTTTACAATAAAGATAAAAGAGCTAATACACATACAGTTTGTTACATAGGTTAACTACAAATTAAATACAAACTATCGATGCGCATGCACATGTCGACTGTCTTTGTACCAATGGTGAGTCTATAATATATTAAATTGTGTTGTATAGTATATATTGTATCTTTTATTTACTTTGAAACTAAACTTTTCACTCGTAAATAATCATCGTGTGTAAAATGGGAAAATGTTACTTTCATTGACAAATTCAAAACAAGAACAGAGTAAGATCATTTATTACCCATACAATTATTTACATTGAAACTATTCAATTTTGAACTTGGTAGAATGCTGAATTCACTGATTATTCACAAAACCTATAACCGATAAATTTAATAGTCATATTCGTGTTTTCATCTTCTCTCCTTTTATTACAGATGAAATAGTTAATGCTAACCAGGCAATGAAATCTACTGAAGATAGAGAAAACTTGTCAAGCCCCAGAGTCAATCCACTCTATTATCCAGTTAAAGAGGTGGAATCAATGTCAGCAGTATTACAAGGTTACACTTCATTATCTGTCTGCAGAGGGGAACATTGACATCGCATCTCGTCATGTCAAGGAGGGCAGGGATAATGAGACAGATAATTGATCGAAGGGTTTTAATTCTTCTGCACATTATCAAATGTCCACTACTTGACTGACTTCAATTACGTCTGGTTTCTGTTACTTTGCAAAGGTTTAATATTATAACTTTATCAATAGGGTTATATATTTGAAGCAAATATATGTACACTAAATCAGACATGTGACATTGCTTAGTTACAACGGAACCATATCGAGGAATGTTACCACTACCAAATACTGCGACACTAAAACTACATTAGGGTGAATTCAAAATAGTGAAGATGTTGCTCGCCTTGTAATAAGCACTGCATTCATGCAGTTTAAAAGCCATGCACCCCAAACCTTAACTCCGTTTTGGACCAACATTCTCACTTTATATAAAAGCAGTAGCCTTAAAAAAATATTATACTAAAGTGTATGTTTATTTTCAAAAACATTATATCAAACACATTGCGCAAACATTAAAAATAGAGTCCACAAATTATTTCTTATGTAGAACAGTCTAATATGTTCAGTATTTACCTTTGAAGGAAAGCTAAACGAAATACCAATAAACATTTGTTACCTTGAATGCCAAATACTTTCAATATCAATGTCGAACTAAAACAATAGTTAATACAATGTCAATAAGGTTGCCATCATTTTCAGTAAAAGTTATGATAGCTCATACATAATTGATTATTGCATTGCTTTGGTTCATGGATATTCTGGAACTATCACGTACATAAACAGAGCTTAATAAACATTAATTTGAACACGGCATTTACTTCAATATTAGCAGAGGGATGATAATCAAGTTTGAGTTTGCTTTGGCTTCAAGAGTTTTTCATTTTAGAAACACTGTGGTATAAAGTACATGTTTAATGAACTGATTTATGTTATGAAACTTTTTTTTTAAAAACATTTATCCGAATAGTGGGCACATGATTGTGTTTACTACATGTGTTTGTCTACCATTTATGAATTATGGATTCCTGCATAAATTTGTCAAAATGTGTGATTATTGTAATACTGATTACAAACATGTCTTCACAACTACATCCCAAAATTAATAAAGTTACAGACACTGGAGTAACGACCGTTCTTTCCACTTGTGGAAAGGCGTTCTTTTGGCGTGGAAAGAGGCATCTTTCCAATCTTTCCACCTGTGGAAAGAGGCATCTTTCCACGTCTTTCCAAAGACGGAAAGAACGACCTTTCCAAACCTCCTTTGGAAATATAGGCCAAAAGGCGGTCTTTCCACAGCCATCACGCTAATGAGATTATGGAGTTACGTCCCCTTGTCAAGCTCTACCTGTCAACAATATCTATAGCAATATCGTTTATGACTAGATTGTCTTTGATTTATGTACCATATTAAATATCATTTTGATTTAGGAAATGTTTTGACTTTGATAACTATTTTGACATTAAAAGAATAAGTTGATAAATATATTTTTGTTTTCATTATCTTGACTTAATTAAACATTATTTGTAAACTAAATTCAAACTTTGATTTTAGATGTATTCTAACAAGAAAGTGACTTTAAAATAAGATGAGACAGCATAATATGTTATATATATAATATATATTAAAAGGATGAAAATAATGAAAATATTTGTTCATATATTTTGATAACCAAAATGATCTTGTTGAAAAGTAAATGTTATATTTAAGTTTTAAAACATAAAGATGTACAAGGTTTTGACAATAATTAGATTATTATTATTCTATTTTTAATAAAAAAACCCATTTTGGTTGAATGATTTTTAAAAAATTCATTTAATCCGTAAGTATGACTTTAATTGGAATGTAATCAGTCTACGAACGAACTCCAGAAACAGGCTTTCTAGAACTTTTTTACAAATCTTACTTTAGGTGGAAAAACTTAATGTAAAATGTACTGGAGGTTAGTTGTTCTGAAAATTCTTCTTAATAAGCATTTTTAATTTATGCTGTCCAACTACCCTATGCCGCAGACATCCCTGATTATGCACCTTGTGACCTGTTAGTATAGGATTAATTACAACATGGATAACCTTCATGATACCAAAACAATTGAACATTGATACATTGAACTATTTATTTCTTCCTGTCATTAATGCAGTTTGCTTACTTAGTTTGTATGTAGTTCGAGCAAGAATATATTATGTATTTCAATGTCACTAACGCTCATATACTGAAACTGGGTCTCTAATTCGATAATATTTCATGTTAAAGGGACATAATCATGTTGGTGAAGTCACATATATATCCAGTGGTATAATTTGTGTTATTCAATTGTTATTTGATATCAACTTTAACCGAAAATAGCCAGTTTACGGTCAGTCAGTTGATTATAACGAACATACAACCATTTAAAGTCGTGGTTATGATCGAAAACCGGACAATGAACCTTGGCACGCTGCAGCCATGAAGTCAAACGTAATTTTGGAAACTTTCATAAAGTTGATAGGAAGACAGTTTGCTTCTATAGCCTTTAATAGGTCTTATAACGAGTAAATTCCTGAAATAGAGCCATAATTGTCGGCTACTACACATGTATGAAACTGTTTTTGGTTTTAAGTTTTCATTTATATATTTATTATACTAAGCATTTGGTGATAAGAATGAAAGTCGATTAAGAAGATATAACTTACACCAGCACCTATTGTTATATGTACATTTTAGAACCAAATAAAATATCATGCAAAAACAATGCAGCTTTAAAAGAATAGGTTTGCATATGACCAAAGAATCACGGATGTGTTCAAAGATAAAACCAATAACCATCCCGGCATGATGCCATCATAAGAAAATATAACTATGTATAATGTTATCACTATGATCATGTCTAAACACTACATGATCCTACAGGGTGAGAAAAATACACCCCGACGTAATGTGCTCATCTTTTAAATGAAACTAATCACTGAAAGAAGAGAGGAGGCTGGCAAAATGTTTATTCCACTCCTTGATATCATTAGCTAACCAGTAATTAATCAGTTAAAAAGTAGGTCCTTCATATATAATGATTGACTAACGATGGAACGAAAGAGCAAATGAATGAGAGATTGGCATGTTCATTCATATCATCTAATTTATATCCAGAAAACTGTGAATGCTCACCTAGAGCGCTTTTCAACAACATTTAGAACATTAAATGAATACACACAAGATATCGAGATAAATTGGAGGTTTTGTTTCATGAGAGCAAATTACCTTATTTGGATGTTCTTTCTGATGTGAATAATGGCCGATTTTCAAATTAGTCAGTGTATGCTTTATCCAAGCAGTAGTGGTCTAAATTATCATAAATTTGATAGACCTATCCCGAAAGCTCATCTTATTCATTCGACCGGAATCATAAAAATACATAACTTAACAACTGTGAGTTACAGTAAGAACTAGGGCAAAGTATGTTCTGTCATATTGATGATTAACCCATCTCACAGTCTGTTTACTGCTCCACCACTGCTTCTTAACTTGCAGTTTCGATATCAATTAAGATCAATCACTGGTAGATTTTAAGAACATGTCTAAGTATTTATCAAGAGACTGAGTTTTACATTTACATTATAAATGACATTAGAATGTTCACTAAACCTGTTAATTAGCCATGTTATTTATATGCGGGGTATTATCGGTTTCCTCACCATTAACGATTTCGTTTTTACTCAAAGTTATGTATAACCGATCGTATTAACCATATGTACATTTCAAAGAAGAAATGTTTCAAAGAGTGTGTACATTTCTTTGATTAGCATTCTAGAAGTTGGGGTGACGAAGAAGAGAGAAACGAGCATGTACATTAGCATATGTTTGTTATGTCAAAGTTGTTCTTAACTGTTCAGATCGACATTCACAGCAATAAGAAACTTGCAGTCATACGTCATATGCTTCATATGCTGTCTGACATTTACGTTTTCCTATGTTATCCCTCTGTCATGCCCTCTGCATAAACGTTGTGTCCCTCCTAATGAATTACGTAATGGTTTCATCAAAGACGGCCGAGTTTCACAGATATCACGCTTCAAAGTATTTCAAGGGTCAATGTGCGTGCTTACGTACGCTCGTTAACAGAGAGAGAGAGAGAGAGAGAGAGAGAGAGAGAGAGAGAGAGAGAGAGAGAGAGAGAGAGAGAGAGAGAGAGGAGAGAGAGAGAGAGAGAGAGAGAGAGAGAGAGAGAGAGAGAGAGAGAGAGAGAGAGAGAGAGAGAGAGAGAGAGAGAGAGAGAGAGAGAGAGATATGAAGTATGTTATATTTATATTTAAAATTAAAACATTCAATTGCTGACTTTGTCATTTAAAATAATTATTGATTATGATTTTAATGAATTACTTGTTAACGTTTTAGTTCTTAATATCCCGAACATAAAGGCAATGATTATAGATTATAGAGTGAAGAAAAACAACTGTAAACCCGTTCTCATTGACAATTCCAGCATAAAAGTTGTCCCAGAGTACAAATTTCTCGGCACTATTTTTTATGAAAAATTTAACTTTAAAGCAAACACAGAGAATCTACAAGAAATGCCAACAAAGACTGTGTTTTACGTAAAGCTTTTAATGTCAATACCTTTCCACTTGTTCTTTATTACAAAACTTTTATTAAAAACTTGCTCTGTTTGAGTCTGTTTGAGCATGGCAAGTTGGTTTGGAGGTATTTCATTGCAAAACGAAAACAAGCATTAAAACAGTATCGAGTTGACCAGTAAAATATGAGGTGTTGCTTTAAATTTTCGAACACTATTAGGCACGCATAACATATGCTGCATAAAAAATCCACTTTCAGAACTAACAGAGCATGAAGACATTCATTCCAACAAACATTGTTGTTTTAAAACAGTTACGTGTAAAGGTAAAGATCTGTCTGCCTGTTTCCACGATCTTTCATCCGGTTATTTTGATATGATTTATTATTTTTACAGTCTTATATTTAATGAACAGAACAAGTTCTAATTTATATTTATGAGTTAAACAATTTATCATAGGCCGATAGACTCCTTACAACTATCACATGACTTACTCTTATGAATGTGTATACTTTTGAATATGAATGATTAATGATAAAAAACAACACATTTTGTTTAAGTGTATTGAATGAAAATACTAATACGTGTTGGTTCACCTGTTCTTTATTTTTAAGATTGTATGCAGAAGAGTTTCTGCCATAATACAAATTAAATTTTTGACTGTTATGTCGCAAGCTTAAGCAAAATATGAGTGATTATCATGACAATAATGCTGTCAATTTGTTACATTAAAGGCGAGATGGGATGGTTATCATCATTAACGTTGCAACGTATAGAAGTGTTGAGATTTTGGAAGAGATTATCTGATATCGATACAGGCAGACTCGTGAGCACTGTTGCCGATTGGTCAACAAGGTACCGTAAATCCTGGTATAATACCATCTTAACTTGGTTGCAGTCCCTTCAGCTGAATATAATAGACATTAAAAATCTAACTTCACAGGATTTCCTAATGCTTAAGGACCGATTAATTATATTGGATACTGAAAAGTGGTGGTACGAGATATGGAACGACAGAGGTTTAGTTAACGGTAACAAGCTGCGGACATACAGACTGTTTAAATCTAGTCCTAATGCTGAAATGTATCTTAGCCAGGTGTCTAATCGTCAACATCGTAGTTTGTTAGCGAAATTGAGATGTGGAACGCTGCCCCTAGAAGTGGAGCTTGGTAGATATAACCGACCGCCTACCCCGTTGCATGATCGCTTGTGTAAAATGTGTGATTCATATGTGGTGGAAAATGAAATTCATTTCCTTGGAGAATGCGATCTATATACGGATATCCGTTCAAAACTATGGAACCATGCTACAGTCTTAAACAGTGACTTTCCTTTATTAAACCCAACAGAAAAGGTAATTTATATAATGCAAAACTATAAGCTCGTAAAATCTTTAGCCGCTACAATAAGTAAAATGTATAATCTCCGACGTAACACAAAACTGTAAAATATGTTTAGGTATATATGTTATCATATGTTGTATTTTATCATGTATTGTTTTTAGAATGTGTGGTTTTATGCGTGTGTTTTTGTACGGGAGAATGAATTTGAGGGTATGGGTATGAAACCGAAGGCGAGGATGTGGGGTGTGTAGTACGACTGTATTTTCTAAATGGGTGCGGGAGTTGAGAGGATAATTAATGTAGTGTTTGAATGAGAACATGTGTTGTAATGTGTGTGTTGTGATTGTGTGTGTGTGGGGGTGGGTTGGAAGGGGGGGGGGGGGGGGGGGGGGGGGGGGGCTTGGGGGGTGTATTTATTGTGTGAATGTGTTATATTTTAAAGAAAATCGTGTCTCGTAAGCCTGAGGGCTGGGTGCTGTTTTTATAACTATGTTTTATATGTCAATATTATTTATGTACGGCATGTGACACGTAAATAAAATATTCTTCTTCTTCTTCTTCTTCATTAAATACATCTGTATTTTATTATGCAATGACACCCCTTGTCAATCTCATTTTTGGTAAACTTCGCTGACGATGGTCAGCCAGGGATTATATAATCAGATGGAGTCCCTGGTTATACCTGTTAAACGCTGCGTTCCGGTCGGTGTTATGTAACATGTGTATTCGCTCTTAAACTCGGTTATCTTGTACTGCAGCCACATTGAGCTATCTATCAACAATTGCTATATACACTTTCATATCGGTATTTAAATCTAACAGTTATGATGACAAAGAGGTACCAGTATGTGCATTTGCTTCAATGTAATGCTGTATACTAGCCTATAAACGATAAACGTCTCATTATCTGTCGAAACAACATTTTAATGTAATATTGTAAAATTGCAATGACTTTAACATGTTATAGAGTTGAACGGATATTAATATTTTCTTAACTACAAATAATTACATTATAAAATTAAACATTTAGACAGTATAGACCTAGATAAAAGGTCACAGTTGTGTAAGCAATGATACTATAAGGTATTTATAGAAGTTTAACATGTATTACTACAAATCATAAAATCCAATTAAAACATAAAATAAGGACACATCATTTCACCACAGACCCATGTTTGAATTTAGCACAGTTTGGATGGGGAGTTTTCATATTAGTTCTGCTCAAATAAATTCATAGAAGGCGATTTATATAAACATGTTCATTATTGCAGACTCGAATACCTACGCTAGATATCTAGATATTACATTTCCCTCTAGTTATGTCACTTCTTTGTGTATGTGTATGTGTATGTGTATTAGTATTTAAAGATAACCCTCTCATCAGAGTTAACGAATATACATCCGAATACACACCCACAGTTAGTCGCGAATACACACCATTCCTCGCCCCAACAAGCCTAGCTTAATTACGGGTCATAAACCAGGGGAGAAATTATGCGTTATACATTGAATATTTCGTAATTAGAAAATCGCTCTCTATGTATTACCTTACATAAATAATGACAATTATTTTAAATCTTGCGTTTTCTAGCTCTCTGGGATAATGTTGTTTATGTATACAATATTATTTGATGATGTCCATTATTACTGTATTGCGATCTCTACTACAGACACCTCCATCTATTTTATCTTCGGAACTTATGCATGTATTGCAGTTTTTTGAGTGACACGTATACAGTTCACCAATTCATATTAGATTGTTTTCAAACCTTGTGAAAACGTCTCATTGGTACTATTAGTATATTTGTAATATCATTTATAAAATGTCTATTAGGACAGACGGACGAACATAATTATTGCATGTTATATTGATGCATTGTTAAAACATATGCAATAGCTGTTTGCGAAAGAATCACTGACAGACAGGTTTTTTCTATATATAGGGCCCAGTTTTAACATGACAGCTTGAGATGACGTGAGTTTTCATCAAATCTTTTATAAACATGGCAAGGTATTTTAAGATATATTATAAATATGTAGATTTTACATTTTTTGTGGATTGCAAAAGCGTCACAAACTAACCATTTGTAAAATTCGTCTTCTATTTGACCAGAAGAATAATTAGAACATCATAGATCATCCAGTGTGTAACAGTCCTTTCTAAAATGTTGTATGTTAAAGGAGTGTAATGCGATTCTAAATTTACATAGATTTCGTAAGACTGACTCATCACTTAGAAAACTTAAATACTAGTCTGGCTCAAAACCCGATTTGAAATGATGTTATGACTTAAATAAATTGATGAATTATTTGTGTCGGACCAATTTGTATAAACATATCCTTTAAACATAAACACAAATATTTGCCTGTCACCAACATTTTGATTCAACCAGATATAAGACAATCCACTTGACAATAAATATTTCTCCTATCAGCTAACTAATGCGTGTTAACGGGACATATTTAAGGATGCGTACACGTTATTGAAAATGTATCTTAAAACAAATGTTGTGCATTTGACATTTCATACGAACTTGCTAGCTGTGTTCATTTGCATCAGTATGATATATCTATTAATTACAACTATTAGTAGGCCGTTTGCTGCGAACGTACTACATAGCACACGCATTCAGTTTTAATGTAATATGCTTCATAAACAAAGCATGCATTTATACATTTTATCATTTTCAAATACAAATACAAATTCCAAATTTCTGTCACATCGTCAGTCGGTTTCACTTTATTTCCACAAACGATACCTTTAATCGATATTTCCCGGGTTTTTTGGTATTCTTAATATATAAATTCAGTAGACACTCTCTTGTCCTATATACACGTGGATGTGTATTGGTCAAAGAAGAGACTACTTTCGTCAGAGTACACAACCGAATATACATGTGTGCGAAGTCGCGAATACACGCTGTTGAGCCCATCTAAAGATAGCAATTGCGGGTCATAAAACAGTCTGTGCAATACACGAGAATGGTAATTGACAAACTTAATCTGTTCTTACTAACTGTAGTAACACTATCATATTTGTAAAAAAAATATGTTTATTGTGCTTTATGAGTGTTTTGGGCGCGTATGTCTCATTTGGATACATATTTGAGAAGTCTATCCATTATTTTACTGCACTTTATTTTAACTTTATGAAATTTCTTTTTTTTTATATGTTACTGTTTTACAAAATAGTCATCACACATTTAACGTTGTTTCCTTATTATCGGTGAAAACTCGTAATTCTGTGACTCAATTAAATTAAAGATAAAACTATATTCAATCATTATTGCTGTACTGTAATGAAGTGCGGAAGCAAATTTATTAAAATAACATAAATGTTAATCACATTATAATCACGTTATTGGTAATTGAGTGTCACATAGGTCAAACCTGACGGGTTAGCATATGTTGCATGTTTATTCATATCCGTTTGTATATATATATATATATATAAGCAAAATACAAAAACCAACTTGGTTTTGTGTAGTTTGGCCTTGTTACGAATTGGTAGAGTGCTCAACATTTGTAAAATGGAGCGTGATAAATGTAGAAAGTTGAGTCAGTTATCTACAAAAACCATTCATTGTGTATCACTACAGATCTGTTTCATGCGCGTAGCAATTTTCAAGTGATAGCTTGGTTGGTCTTCTGGCCACTTTTGTTACATTTGCGCTTGGGCTTGTTTGCTGATTGAGTCACTGTGGCTGCGTTTTGGCTATGAGTTCCTATGTTTTTGGGAGTGCTGCGTTTTGGGGCTGGTTTTTGTTTTTGGCTGTTTTTAAGCAAGAATTTATTGTTGTGCCTGCAGGTATTTACCAATTCGTTGCGTTTATTAACAAAAATGTTCAAAAAAAGCAAGAACCAACAAACGACAAAAAATGCAACTGCCGTAGCCCCAAAACGTGCCCCCTACAAGGAAATTGCCTTGCCAAATCTGTTATTTACCAAGCTAATGTAACCACCAATAATAACAGCGAAACATATGTTGGACTCACAGAAACAGAATTTAAAATCTGTAGTGATACACAATGAATGGTTTTTGTAGATAACTGACTAAACTTTCTACATTTATATATATATATATATATATATATTAACCGGTACTGATTGCAGTCGACTGCAGTCTGGGCGCACTCTGGTATTCAACCATTACCAAAACTCACAAAAAGGCGTACTCTTTGAAACTGAACTGATGTCTTATGATAATTGTAATTATATTGCAAGTTGCCTGTCTGTCCATTTTGTTTTAATTGAGAACTA
The DNA here is from genome assembly GCA_936450465.1 of Gibbula magus. Classification (NCBI taxonomy): domain Eukaryota; kingdom Metazoa; phylum Mollusca; class Gastropoda; order Trochida; family Trochidae; genus Gibbula; species Gibbula magus. The sequence continues at coordinate 43,752,363 of OW388306.1, read as the reverse complement.
TGAATTGAAACCAAGTGTTCTTTATTATTTCTTTTGTCAGTAATTAAATATGGGATGATGACACTGAATGGTAATTTGGAATTTTTTTTAGGTCAGCGAAAAACAGAATGTTAAAATGTATTGAATGAATTTCTTATATTATAGAATAGCTTGTATAATGTTGATGAGGGTATCAACCTGCTATTTAGACATTTATGTACATGAATTCGAGATATATTTGTTAATTGACAGAATACACAACTATGTTTTTCAACACTGTGATTGGGTATCTACCCACCGCGTCAGTGGTTGTCGCCGTTCCAATTGATTACTTGATTCGCAACAAAGCATGTGAGACATGTAAGACTCTGTCTTAAGAACGTACTTCTCCTCACAAATTGACAGCTTTTGTGGTATGCTATTGTTGCATTTAAAACATCACAATTCATCATCAATGTAATAAAATTGTTATTTTGAATATAATTTAAATCTGGCATTAAATAACGATTTACTGATATCTTAACAAATGATTGAAATCAAACTCAAAACGTAATTGTAATTTTACTTTCATCTGATGTGTTCGCATGTAGCTACATCCATCTGTTGTTAAACCGTAAGCTCTACGAGGAATTTAACATGGAAATTGTGAAAATAAAAATACATTGTTTGGTTATCATTAACAATGTTTCAGTGGATTAATTACATTAACTTAAGATTTTGTATGCACGGACACAATCCCACAAATACACACTTATTCCAATATTTTGTTATTTACTTCTGAATTTTTGTTTTAAATATCAAAACCAAAACTTAATCTTAAAACTTATCAAACAAAAATTGCAACATTTGTTACAGAATGGATCGGTAATTAAATGCAGGCTGTAGTATAACCATAGACCATAGCGGGTACCATTACTGATTAGTTTTATATATTCCGAATTAAGGTCTTGCACAAGCTGAAGTTGAGCGCAGAGATTGTCGTAGCTAGTAGTCGTAGCAACTCAGTGTAACAACTGCACATGTGTATCTCAGCAGGTATTATGACTAAATACACAATCAGTACTTAACGACTCAAATATACAATCATTTGATTGCGTTGTTGTGGAATGTATTGAGAGAGATTATTATGGCTCATTTCGTACACATAAATACATGTTGATAAAATATAAATTTAACGACGATGGTATGACGTAAAATATTGCAAGATATCTGTGAAATTAAAAAACATGCGTGATTTTGCTACATTGCATAAATGCTCATATAACTAATTTTGTCATTTTACCGAGATGATGTATTAATCGAAAAACATTGTACAACACTGTGAAATGCCATAAGACTTACGAAAAACTATTTTTCATTAAAATGCGTAAACTTCACAACATGATAACTAACATACACAATATTTCCGTCGGCTTATCTTTCGACATACATAAACATACACGCGTGCACACACTATGTAATTCAGAATTGCAAGTAGAAACTAGAAGTGCTGGGTTTTTTGGCTGTTTGTTGTGGGCTGTTTTTGAGCAAAAATGTATTGTTATACCTGCAGGTACTTACCAATTCATTGCATTTTTGAGGGTTCCAATATAAGGTTTGCAGATGATAATGATCTGTTCACATATGCAAAGGCTACATCTTTTGTTAGTATTGAACATTCAACATGAAAGAGAGCGAAAGAGACAGAGAGACAGAGATAGAGAGAGGGAGAGAGAGACGGACAGAGAGAGAGATGGACGGACAGAGAGGGAGAGAGAGACGGACGGAGAGAGACGGAGGGCGAGAGGGAAAGAGAACGGAGACAGAGAGACGGAGACTGAGAGAGACGGAGAGAGGGAGAGACAAGGAGAGAGGGAGATAGGGAGAAAGATAGAGACGGAGAGAGAGAGAGAGAGTGAGAGAGAGAGACGGACAGAAAGAGAGAGATGGACGGACAGAGAGGGAGAGAGAGACGGACGGAGAGAGAGGGAGGGCGAGAGGGAAAGAGAACGGAGACAGAGAGACGGGGAGAGAGAGAGACGGAGAGAGGAAGAGAGAGACGGACGGAGAGAGAGGGAGGGCGAGAGGCAAGTAGATTAGACTATGCAAGTTGTCTATAATTGTAAAACGTTATACAGTTATATCTTCACAGAGATACAGGGAGTGGGGAGAGAGAGAGAGAGAGAGAGAGAGAGAGAGAGAGAGAGAGAGAGAGAGAGAGAGAGAGAGAGAGAGAGAAAGAGAGAGAGAGAGAGAGAGAGAGAGAGAGAGAGAGAAAGAGAGAGAGAGAGAGAGAGAGAGAGAGAGGGAGGGAGAGAGAGACGGAGAGAGAGAGAGAGAGAGAGAGAGAGAGAGAGAGAGAGAGAGAGAGAGAGAGAGAGAGAGAGAGAGAGAGAGAGAGAGAGAGAGAGACGGAAAGAGAGAGGAAGAGAGAGACGGACAGAGAGAGGAAGAGAGAGACGGACTGCGAGAGGCAAATAGATTAGACTATGCAAGTATCCCTTTCTGTCAGTCCGACATATGTTTACCTTTTTATATGTGGTTACATTAGCTTGGTAGGTCACGAGGTGGGCCAGGTAGATTCCTTTGACGGGGGAGAGAGGGATTGAGGGTAAAGAGTGAAAAAAGAGAAAGAGACAGAGAGGGAGAGAGACGGACGGAGAGAGAGGGAGAGAGAGACGGACGGAGAGAGAGACGGAGGGCGAGAGGGAAAAAGATTAGACTATGCAAGTTGTCTATAATTGTAGAACGTTATATTGTTATATTTTCCTTACTGAAGAATTGTAGCAAGTCAGGCAAATTAGCCACAGCACAACAGACTGTTGGCGTTGTGTAACAAGTTTCTATTTTCGGCAGCACCTTTCAGATGATTCTAATAACAAAATGACATGACGAAACTGTTTGATTTGATGATCAATTGTAACTTTATGTAGGTATTTGACACATATTATTTACATAATTTACAATAAGGATATTCATGATATTCAAATGTTATAGTTTAACCAAATGCAATATTTTTTAAACTATGATGTATGGACAAAAGTAATTTTATATGCGTGTCCTTTCCCTGTGTAATCACTTAATGTACATAAATGAGTTATACCTACATGAAGGATTAGTAACTCAATTTTCATTTAAAAAGAAATATTCTGTGATTAGGTAAATAATATATGAATGGGTGGTTAAAAGTGGGAACAATCTAATTAGATTCATAACGTAAAATTGTATAAATTTGCATAGTTTCGAATACCTCGTATGTATTACATAATGGCAATTGAAAAATTATTGATGTGTGACCAGCATATAAAAAATAGAAATGTAAGTGTCAACGTACAAACCATATTTAGAACTGACACGTTTTATAAATTATTTGATGAAGTAAGTGTATTTGCAGGACCACTATGAAAATAATAATATTGCTGATAATGTTATCCCAACTATACCAAAGGCAAAACACACGAACTGTGATTTTAAACATGCTTCTTTTAATGATCTTTTCAAATAATAGTAGTTTTTAATTGTGTCGTATACATTCCAACATAACTAATTAATACTTATAACCCTTAACAAAAAAAAACTACATCCATTGCAATGTATGACTCGTATTTCCTGATTAATTTGCTATTGAAACGAAATTTCACTCACTCAATGTCATACAGAAATGCCACTCGCGCTTTGTTAATATTTGTTTGCAAAATCTGTGGATATGTCTTCGTTTGGTTGAGAAAACAGATTCACCATAGGCTGTATGTAAGGATGGTCTTAATCTCATTTCCTTTTAATTTCCTATTCAACTATCATTTCTGGTTATCTGAATGTTGATAATTTAGTCATGTAAATTACAATGATCTCATCTGTCACATGTTCAGGATATTATAGGAAAATATCATTATTTATTGTACTGGTAATAAAACTATTCCATAATGTTCCCGTTGCTTCAGAAAACTGAACCACGATTTTATGAACGCTTCACATAATGATAAGAACACATTAAATACTACATTAAATGATTAATATATAAGTTCTCACTTAAATGTAATTGCATTAAAACAAATTAAGATAAATAGGTTGAAAAGGAGTTTTGAAGAGTGATTATTAATTTAGTTTTAGAAGTAAGGAGATGAAAACAGATAATGTGATTTTATTCACGCTTCAATGGAAATCCACAGTTTGGAAAGGTGGGCTGTGGAAATGTGATCATTCCACAGTGTGGAAAGGACGCCTTTCGGTTTTGGAAAGATCGTTATTTCCAAGTGTGGAAAGTTGTGGAATGGACGCACGTTTCTCCAGTGAGATAACCTTCGCACGATTCATTAATTCTTGTTTAAAATTGTTTATGAAATGTGGTCTTAAAATTATAGATTATCATTTCTGAAAATGAATACAATTAAAGTCTCTGTTGAAAATTAAATAAATAAATGTTGATTTCTGCGTGAAATGAACTGTCATAATTTGTCACTGTCAGTTCTCCAAATCAAATCACTCCAGACCGAGAGATTAAGATGGAACAGGGGGCAAGATAATTGATACCTTGAGAACAAATTTGAATCTTATTGTCATTGTTTTTTAAATGTCGGTTTATTCCAGAGTTACACATCCTTCTGAACTTTATATAATTATCCTTGAACCCTGCAAATTGTCTTCAATTAACTCCATGATGTTAAAAGTTAGTTAATTTCAAATAGGCTTCGTACAGATCCAGTGAGAACATATAGGACTAACAACAGAGCTTTTGAGAAATGTAACGATTTTGTTATTACAGGTTTTGGATTTGTATCAAGAATTATTAGGGAGGTAAAACTTCCTGCATGTGTGAAGGTCAAATTGGAGTTCTTTGGCTTTGGTGTTTTGTAGTAAGTATGTAAGTATATTTTGTATGTAAAGATTTCAATGTTCACCATCACATATCCATGAGCATTAATCAGCATTTAGACAGTAGATTAATGAAAGAACAATATAGAAGTTCAAAAGAGAGTGTATGATCTGTATTCCTAAAAAACACAAAAAATAACTGAAGTAATTTCTTGAACATCTTCTTAAATGTAAAAGTTCTATTATTGCTATGAGAATTGTTTAAGATCAAAATACTGGTATGTTGTGTGTTTAACATGCCAGCTAGTAATTAATGACCACCACTGATTATTTTCAACAACGGTATTGTAACTACAGAATTGTCAATTAAAAACTATTTTAATGAAAAATTTGAATAGAATATTGCCTCATATACACTAAAGCTTGAGCTTGATTTATTGAGCATAAATCATACACAATTCCAAATGGACAGTACTTTCCTACTGTAGGTCTTTCACCGACTATAATTATTGATCATGAAGAGGACATTTACATCATGAAATAATCGGCTTTTCTACAAGGACAAGGAAGTGAATGTCATCTCTGATAGTGTGCCACACTTGAACAATGCTGATGGATGCATGAACTTCAAAAGTCAGTATTGCCTAGTCGTAGGCGATATGCGAGTTTGCAAAATGAAGAAGTAAATACTGATTATATAACACGAATTGGCGGCAGTACCAGGGAGGCAATACAAGTTAGCAGAAAGACATTGTAAGTTCAAGCTTGATGACTCTTGATAGTTCATGAGTAAGTACCCACTTTTTCCCATCAACATGATTTTGTATAACATGATACACATCTCTTATTTTTATTCGTAATTTATAGCATTGTTATTATTTCTCGTTTATCTCTTGATATTGCAGCTTTATGATTGCAGCTTTTGCATTGACACTTTATTATGTGAACTGACATTAGCGAATGTTTTACCAAAATGCAATTTAAAAACAAATCATACATATTATTTATAACTGTGAAAATTATATATTGATTTGAAAATCGTATGAATATCTCCAAGTATTTTCAAATAACAGTTAATCGGAATAAAAGTCAATTAACTTTCTTTCACACCACTGAAAGAATCACTGGCAAATACAGCATTTGACGGAACTTCTGAAAATCGATATTTTGAATAAAACGCTTGGATTATTTTAGATGTCATGTCATTCAAAATCATGAGTCAATTAAATGCAAGAATCAAAAGGGAATATGCCCTCGGCCCTTATCTGAATTCCTCCTTTCGAACAACGTTTGTTTCATTTTTGAAGGAAATAGGAAGGAGGTATTTACAGATCCATAAAGTCAACGAGTACTATATTCAAATGAAATAAATTCCCATTTCATGAAGAAAAACATAGTTGATCCTAGTTGACGATTGATTTTCAGATTATTGTTTTGTTTTAAACCGAATTTCGGCTCTACAAAACGTCAGATATTGGTTTCAATGTGGTCATTATTTAAATTAACATGACTACCCTCATTCAGCAGATGTACTTTGTGTTACAATAATTTATTGACGCCAGCTTGTAAACTGTTTCAGTAACTATAGTCAACTTATGTCATAACATTACATAGGGATATTCTTCAAAGTCACGTGACCAAATTGTTCTTATATAATTTCAACTGTACTATGGGCCACTGAGCCTTACATGCTGAATAAACATGTCTGTCTGTCTGTCTGATATTTGCATTACTTTATACCAACGATACAGAAAACTGCAACAAATAGTATTATTTAGTGAGTACAAGTATAACCTTATTAGAACTGTTTGATGTTAAAGCTTTAGAAATATCATAAAATTCCCTTCATTAGGCTAGCTCTAATACTTGATTAATGAAATACTAAGAAATTCATTTAAAACGAAAATGAACAATTCAAGGAAAGGGGAGTAAGCACCCAAGTGTTGATTATGTATAACATGATACACACCTCTTATTTGTATTCGTACTTTATAGCATTGTTATCATTTCTCACTTAGCTTTCTAATATAGCAGCTTTGGTGATTGTAGCCTTTGCATTAAAACATTATTATTTGAAATGAAATGAGCGAAATGAAATGTAAAAACAGATCGTATAGTAGTAATAGTCTTTCTATTTAGCTAGCGATTAATGAAATAATAAGAAATTTAATCTATAGAATATGATCAATTCAAGGAGTGGAACACTTAGCATTCATTACCCTTATTGTTTCAATTTCCATCTAAACATTTTGTACTTTCGATCAGAGACATTCCACATAATGATTTAAAACTAAAACATAATTTATAACTATCTTTTGTCTTTCCAGTTCTCATTTTTTGAAATATCAAAATTGCATATTTGCAAAAATGTTGTTTGAAAATTATAGTTCAAGTTAATAGCCGTCTGTGATAAATCATGGGTTGTCATGTGTAACACAATCCAGAGCTGTGAGCTCAATTGATCCACAGTGTAATTATAGGACCATTCTCTCATCCTCACATCACAGATGACTACAATTATCTGGATGCTTAAAACACTTCATTGATATCTTTCGGTTACCAGGTATTTATATACACACGTAGATTATGAACTCCATGTATTTGTTTTCTTTCTGATCTCGTTTTTATTTCCAATAATCTGTATACATAAATATGTAAATTTAACACGAGGCAACATGAAAATGTACATGTAAAGCACTAAGCTTGATTATAATTTCAGTATAACAATAACATGGTCGTGTAAGGGAAACCATTGTTACCATTATTTAAACGTTACACCAGCAAGGATTAAACCTCCAAAAATAAAATCATCACATGAAAGTAATATGACTAATACCCACTAAACTTGTGATAATGACACAAAAGACAAAACAATATTTGTAATAACTCTTGAATTACTTGTTAAATACATTCTCACACTTGTGACGTTAATACAACTAGTTTATGTTGTAACATTAAACCTACTCAATCATGACACATCAAAGCGTTCATTTAAGACATTTTGCAACGTTCAATGAGAATCTAATCACCAAAAAGTCCAGAAGGACATGAAAATTACAGATAAAACCACAACATTAACAAAGATGGATGACAGTGACAAATTGCTCTCAAGGTATCAATTTGCCTGCTCTCTATTCCATCTTAAGCGTTTTTGCAGGGTCTGAATTTCAGAACTAACAGTGACAAATTATGTAATGTTTGATTACCAACAGATAATTAGATTTAGTTCTAATATTCTTATTTATTATTAGATAGAATCAATGTTAATGTACAATGTTTTACAAAGAATTTGCAACAGAAAATTATGTAGAAATGCAGTTAAACACTATTCAAGTTCATTAGGTCACATCGAATTGATTCAAACCATTAGCAAAACACGTTGAATGTAAATATACTGTACAAGAAAAAATCGTATGTACACACTTTTACGTAGATTGTCATACTCTTCTTGAATGAAAGACATGCACATGTAGTTTATTCATTTAAGAAAGAAAACAATATTTTTTACATGATACGTTGTCTCCATTCCATATTAATAAATTCATCAAATACCTATTGCACTGTTTTTTATAACAGTACAATGCAAACTTCTTGAATCTAAAAACAAATAATGCCTTGTTTGGCTTGTATCAATGGAATCTTTTAATTCTTTTGATAATATTGAGTTTTCATGTCATGATGAAATTAATGTTTATCAAGCTCTGTTGATGTACGTGATATTTAAAAAATGTCTGTGAAGACTCATACATTTAGAAATGTTCAACCATCGATAATAAATAGTTTTTTCTTCATTTACAACAACAATATAATTTACTGCAATTCACTAAATGGTGTCTAATATGATTGATTGTTTTATAATCAACAAGTTATAACGCAAGGACAATTTACTTGTGGATTTCCTGTGTGAGTATACATGTACATTACAAACTCTTTAATCAAGTATCTGTCTCAAGCTCACCCTCAATGAAATATCAGTATCCATGGTTAAAGATATACTATGAAGAGGCTCCTTGTTAATCTGCTGAAAGTGATCAATCACGTTCCTTTAGAAATGTTCAACAATCATTACTGTGTGAGTATACATATGCATTACAAACTATTCAATCAAGTAACATTATCAAGCACAATTTGACAGAGCTCAAAGAAATATAAGTATCCTTGGTTAAAGATATACTACTCATTTAGAAATGTTCAACAATCACTACTCAATCGTATGCTCTTCTTAAAACAACATCTTTACCTGTTCTTCACTTCTTGGTACCTAATATAAGTCTATTACGAAGAGAGTATTTTACTACTTTTCTCAAAATACTATCAATTGCCAAATCTAAAAGAGAGAACATCAATAATTCCCCTATCCCAGCAATACTGAAATAGTGTGACGTAAATGTAGTAAATCATTTGACAAAATGGAATGGCTTTTAAACCATTACATACAATGGCATATCAAAATCAAACGGAATTATTCAAGACATCAATCTTGAAAGAGGACAGTTAACAGACAATCTTGAAAGAGGACAGTTAACAGACAAAAAAAGTTAAAAATGAACTTTAATTGAATCATTTTTTTTAAAGAAATGCACAGACAGGAATGTCCTGGGAATATTCTCCAGCTCATACTATCCATCCAATTGCCTTTAAATAAGTAACAATAACAAAGTTTTGGTAAATCAGACATGACGTAAACACAAATACAGATAAATTGCAAAATTGACGACGGAATGGTTAAATAAAATGGTAAACGTGTATGATCTTGAAAATAGTTAGCAACCATCAACGAAACCAAGAAAGTTAGCCATTCAACTCAATGACAAAATAGGAATTACACTGCAACCAATCCATTAGCAAAGTTTTGTCAGCACATGAAATTTTAAACTTTCACTCAAAACACAAATGAGAAAATAGTATATCCACACTGAAATTTGCCAGTTTCGACAATAATCGAAGCTGAAAAAGGTTCAATGTCTAGACAAAGTGATTAAAATAACAGACTGCTCTCAGAAAACTTGTTCCATCGATTTCGTTCAAGGTAGACTCATTCTCGGGCATTATTATTTCTCAACAGATTTACAGTTTAGATGGCTGAAGTTCTTATTTATTGTCACTTCATGGTCAATTCTTGTGTAACTTCAGACTAGTTTGATTGTGAAAAACTCATTACAGAGCTAATATGTATACTACCTAGTGACGTTATTTGGCATTTTACGGTATCACAGCCCATATCAAACATCATGTAAGATATCTCATTGGATAGGAAATTGAATTATCTTTCATGTGGGTACCCTTAGATGGTGTAACAAATAATCCTTGGTACCAATTAACATATTTATTTTCCCTTTTGGCTTGATTTTACTAACCCCATCGCTCTTATTTCGTAATATACGGTACACTCTGATTTTTTTGCGAATCAAACAGCATACCTCATTGGATTGAAAATTGAATTTTCTTTTAAATGAGTATACTTAGGTTGTGAGAGATTGTTCCATCAAATCAAATGTCCAATGTCCAATAACGAATAAGTAACCAACTTCACACTGCCGTCACTTAGATAGATTTTTCGACGGCCCGTGGTCGTACGGTAAGCTGCTGGTACGGTTATTGCGAGCGATAGTTGCCATTCTCTGAAGGTGTGGGTTCGAACCCCGCATGGGACTCAGCCCGAAAAAGTACAAGAATTTGTACTATTCAAGGCAGTATTATCTCAAATGTAATTATGTTATATTCGTTCACTATCTGAATTGCATGTATTTCTAATGCATTCAGACTTGCGAGCTACACCAATGAACGTCTATCAGAGGGGTACTGAATGTAAAATTAGATGAACTATTGACTGTCGTGAGCCTTGAATGAAGTCTTGAGTCTATTGCATATTGCAATATTTGTATCAAAACATTTACTATAAATAATTTAATTACGATAGTGAAGCGAATTACTCTAGTAATGTTGTCATATGACAACGATCAATGCCATGAATAAGTGTTTATTGACACTACAGAGAAAGGCGCATGTATCACTCAGAAGTAGCGTATTAAAGACATACAATCAATACATACATATACATACAAATATGTTATATAATAATTGAGTAAGGCCTTTATAGGCATATGTCTTTATAACACTATTTCTTCGCGATACACACCCTCATAGACAACGAAATACAGAAACTCACAAAGTGATATTTGCACAAAACATATGACATATGCATAAAATAAGGTATTTATTTCACAAACATGTGGTTATCAAGAGTTCAGATAAATTATGTTACGTGTATATGTGTATGTCATATATATATAACATTTAAAATCATTTGAAATATATCTTCAATTAAAATCTATGAATCACAAAATATATTATATCTGTTATTATGTCAGCAAGGAACGAACTTAGGCCAGTTAAGTACAATTAATATGTTCATGGTTAAACGAAAAGCACAAGAATGTTTAGTGGTTATATTAATGGCCGATTGAAAGACACTTTGAATTTGGAAAAAGAGCAGCAAAGACTGCCCAGAGGTGATGACTTAATTCGAAAATGTGATTATAAAGAGAGACACGAGTAACATTTCTCACTGTCACGTAATGCACATGCATTCTCTCAAGAAAATCAATACAGCTAATGCTAATGTTACAGAGCGTTTTCCTTTGAGAAAGCCAAACAGGATTGTTAACAACAAGACACATGAACCAGTGAGATTGTAGATTGTAGATTGAAGTATTTCCGACAATAAAATACAAGCATTGTCAAAATAGTGACATATTCAGATATTGTAGAAAACTTGTTAAATATAGTGTATGTGCTGACAAAACGCATAAACAAGTTAAAGATATGCTAACCTTAGGGGGGTAGGTTGCGCGGAAAAGATTCTGACAACAGTAAAGAATAACGATACAAAAGTATTGGAATAAAAATCCACCCCGATATAGTAGAAAAAACGTTTTTTAAAATACTTCATTAACACAACCGCCAAACGTTTCGTTAGCCAATCAGCTGCTAGCAGAGCTATGACACGTTACTCAGGAGTCGTGCCCGTAACGAGTATCTGGCTTATGTTATTGTTTGCATTCTACACCCAAGCCGTCTCGTATTTTTCACTGATTGTACTTGTCAAAACGGCCCCCAAAGTGATCAAAGCTATTTAAAACAATAACAACATATTCTGTTCAGACGTTAATAACTTTGGTTGTTGTACACATGTGTTTAGATTGTTTAATCTCCGATTATGCAGATTTCACCCAAGCGGAAATCTACCGCCATTGTCTTTTCTGTTTAGACATCTTATAACCCGATGGAGGGGCTTAACTATCACCCACTTTTCTTTGTGTCACTTTATTTGAGGTTACTTAAGTTTGGTTGTTGTACACATGTTTTTAGATCGTTAATCTCCGATAATTCCTGTTGACCAAAGCGGAAATCTACCGCCATTGTCTTTTCTGTTTAGACATCTAACAAACCGAGGGAGAGGGAGGGGCCAAACTATGATTGATCGTTGTATATGGAGAATATAAAGAACCTTTACAACACTCATTTTGAAGTGTCGATTCCATATTGTAGCAGCGTGTACGTTTATCACTGAGCATTTTCAGACATGTCAGACTCAGATTCTAGCGATGAGATCTCTCTTTTGATGGACTGCCTTTCAACAAGTTCCGAATCTGGTCAATCGGATACGATAGATCCAAGCGGCTGTTCTCGGCCTTATCTATTTGAACCTGTTATGAGTGATAATGAAGACTTGTATGAAGAACCAGCGGATATACCGAATGACCGAGATCATCGCCTGACCAGCACTAACTGGTAAGTCTATTACTTTTCTATTGCATATCGTCTTCTAATGAAAAGTGAAACTACATTTCATCGCAAAATATTTTTTTTTAATTCACAAATTAACCATACGAGGTAAAAGAACTAATGACAACTATACACGTTAAATATATGATAATGTGACAATTCCAAATTTCGCGTTTGAAATTGTATGCTAACAACTATACCATAATTTATCTTTACATTTCTCATTATTTAAACCGTTTAGTTAATGTAGCAACACCCAATGTTTTTCAAGAGGTTGTAAACAAATAGTTTTACTTTTGATATTTATAGTGTGTGTGTGTGTGTTGGTGCAGGTGTAGCTGTGGACGTTGTGTCTCCATGGACACTGTTGCTGAGTGTTGCTGCTGTCAGGAGTCAGCAGCAGTGAGGGAGAAGATAGAGGAGGGCCCAGAGAATACTATCTGCATCACCGACCACCCAGGCTTTGCAGAGGTGTGTCTCAGTGTGTATGCCTTGGAGACAGCATACTACCACTACAGACAAGAACATGGGAGAGGAGAGGTCCAGGCAGAGGAGGTCCATAGGTACACATTCACATCATCCATTTCACTTGTCTTTGTTGGAAATAAGTAATAGAATACCAAATTGTTTAACTATTCAGAATCAAATGGCTTTGATGGACGGATATGAGTGACTAATTTTATAATAATATATAATATAATTTATTGCAGAAAGTACAGATATACAGCATATCGTCAACTAGTACGCTGGTGTTGGCGGTTCCTTGGCCGCAAGGTTCGTGTACCCTTACCTGCATGTGCGGTCACCAAAATCAGAGAGAGATTTCCTTCTGAGGAGTTCGCGGGATTCAAGTATCCACAACTTGATTGAAAAACAACAGACAACTGGTTTGGGGACAATGATATATTTTAATATCAATTTCATTGTATGGCCATAATAAAACTTTATTTTTACCTTCAATATCACTGAAATAATATTTTGCAATAATACTGGAGATAAGGAAATACACCATTTTTATAGGTATTTATTATGATTCCAAAGTTGCCAATAGACAACAAAAAAACTTCCCAGGCAATATATACAATTATGAGACCTTATACATCTAGAAAAAAAACTACAGTGGTAGTACAGAGGTATTATTTCATGTAGTTTACATCGACTTCATACAGCTCCTCTTTTCCATGACATGCATGTCTTAGCTTGAAATTATCATCATTAGCTATGTTTATTATAGATCTGTAAATAAATGGTATACAATTTACATATCTCTATTGTTTCAAGAGTGAATAAAATAATTTTTAAAACTGTGACAGTTTTTTCTCATAAATACTGAAGAACTAACATTTTGTGTTCATTACACAAGCAGTCAATCTTTTTGACTAATAATCTGGTAATTCTCAAAAACAACAAGCCAAGTACATTCACACAATGACTATTTTCTGATGTTGAACCGACTGCAATATGTGTTGATGGCTTGGTCCTTATCAACCCTGGGGAAGTCGCTTGTCAGAGGGGGTGGAACAGTTCTCGCCCTTGGGGTGATCCTGTGCTGCTTGTCAGTGCGGGCTTGCTGGACAACTTGCTCCAGTAGTTTGTCTACATAGCCTGAAAACAAATGGACATGCATGAATACATACGCACATCTATACAACTGCAATGCATTCAGTTAAATGGTCCAACAAAATATCAATAATTGACTTTTGAGAAAGGCAAAATTAATAATAGCAATGTGATACTAGTTGATTTATGATCTTGACTTTTCCATGGTTCTCCATTGTTGGTGTCACTGACTAGAAGTCACATTAATTGTCCCCCCAACAAAATATATTTCCTTACACAAGAGTGTAAATGTGTGCCTTATTATGAGTATTCCATGTTATATTATGAAGTGCCATGACTTTCATCTATATCACTTAACAAAACACTGACTTACCAAAGGTCATAGCACCAGTGACTTTGTGCAGGATATGCTGGTCCTTCTTGTACTTCACGTACTTGACTTGGTACCTTGCCTGGCCGTGCTCATCAACAGCCTGGGACCGGCACCCATTCTCATTGTAGTGCAGGGCGGACAGGTAGAGTCTGAAAAAATTAAAGAAATAAAATTATAACCTCTGACAGGACCAATTTATAATAATTTACTTCCTTGAAATTTTACACCACTGAAGAAAATATCACATGAGAAATAGTATGTATTCCAGCCGCCACAGGTGGGATGATTAATGGGGGCCAAATGCTGATATATCAAACAAATGAGAAGTAATTATATCAACAGTCACCTTGAAAGCATTCCCAGATAGGAAAACCCTATCATCTTAGGTGCGAAGGTGATGATGACTCTATGGAAGGTCTCAACAGACGATGTTTGGTGGTGTGGTGACAGCTTCTTCACATCATGCAGAAGACGGGCATTTTCAAGCACCAAACCAAGCTTCTCAGCTACCTTGGATCCTATAAAACAACATGACATATTTAGACGGTTTCACTAAAGTTATTTTGGTGAATTCTAAGTGACATAATTTGTCTATTAGAAGGAAACCGATTGTTAGGTATTAATTTATTTCACATACTCAGATTCTTTTAGTTTATTATTCATTTCATTAGTTCAGACAGAGTAAGTGAGTAATTTGAATCACATACAAATGTTTTAAATGGTTTTATTTAATCAACGATCACTCATGAAAAGTGTATCTAACAGAAAAACCAATTCAAATTTGAATTTGAACATATATAGTATTTTGGATTGTATTGACGTCCATAAACAAATTCATTTCCTGCAAGGGCAGAAATGATATGTCTTCATACCTGACTTCAACCATTTTCTCCTTGGAGCATCAGTGCCTATCAAGGGATGTTGACATGTCTCGAATCTTGGTCCGTGGCCTTCATGGATGTTCTGCACGTGGTTGATTACGGACCGCCACTTGTCAAGCACTAGCTCTGTGTCGCCGGCAGGGGATGAGGCAGGGCACCAGTACACATGGTTGACAATGCTCTTTATCCAAGGGCCAAGCGACTCGCACTCCTTTTCCTTGGATAGAGCTGTCAGTTTCTTCCTGAGACCTGGAAAATGATTATAAAATTGTCATCCATAGGTGAATTGATGAAGAATGAAGTTCAGTTTCTGGATTGTTAAGTTCTTTATTTTTATAGTCACATAATACATTTATTGCAAAATAAATATTTATGAGGCTAGGTGAGGTGACATGGTGGTAAGCACCCACTTTTATATTATTTCACTTTATATCTATGGCTTGTATTATTGCAAGGAGGAAAGCTGCAACATTATGGTGGTTATACATTCCTGTAAAACATGTAAGCTTCTGCACAGGAATTGCTTATAATAATCCTACTTTAAACGATGCAAAAACAAACAAGTTACATGATAGAACCGCCTCTCCTAAAACATTAAATATCATTAATACCTTTAGCAACATGCCAAACATCATAGTAATGTTGTGTTGTGGGCATCGACTCTCGAACCAGCTTCTGTATCTGGGGGTGGCGGTCAGTCACGAGCGTCCCAACTGTCAAACCTTCATCCTCCAAGTGTTGAACACTTCGAATGAAGCCCTCTTTTTCCATTCCATTCGAGTTCTTCACCTCGTTCGACTGTAAACAAAAACAATGATTCCTAATTTAAGCTTGTATATATAGAGAAAACAAACTACGGTCTGATATTATTTTAACAGTTCAATTGCAGTTTTCTTTACGGTACTAAATATTGGCAGGGAAAACAAGTTCCATAATAACTCTGTATATGATAGTAATTTATTCCTAAGTGTTATTTAATAAATTCTCTAAACATTTACACACCTATATTGCCACACACCTTATGAAATACACACATCTGTATCTGGTGTGTTGGACCTGTTGGTCATAAAGTTAATTAGCCAAAGATATTGATTAGTTACCTAACATTAAACTTTGACTAGCTCTTGATAATTACACTACTTCACACCTGACAGGAGAGTCGTAAAGTTATTACCTAACATTCTACCACAAAGTGACATACCCCTGTACATGATGGCATTTAAGCCATAAAGATAACGACATTTCCGATTAGCTAATACACAAAAAGGCATGGTAATTATCTACAGCCTTATGTAACTTCATTCAATGATCAATAGCCTTTATTGAAACTTCATGAAGGTAATTAGAATTGACAATAGACACATGACAATATATTTACAAATGTTTTCAAACAAACACCATCAATGTACAATTAAGCATTATCTAATAGTGCAATTATACATATTATAAATATTATATATTGGAAAAAAATTGGAAAAACAGTATTTGAATAACAATTACTCATTTGTACAGGCTGACACAAATCATCCATTTTATTTTGAAAAGATTTGGGTTGGGGGAGAATAGAACAGAATACAATAGAATATTTGAGGGGGAAATTTGCATTACATGAGCGTGACTTAGGCATGAGGAAACTTGAAAAGACAATAATTTCTCAAAATGTAATATTAACGTACCTGCACAAGTTCAACATGAAGCACTTTCTTGGTCTTGAGTTCCATCACTGTGTATGAGCCGAACTTGGCGTTGTGTCCTGGTGTGTCAGCTCTCCCATCTCCTCCAAGTACCAAAGGCATGTCAAGCTGTCTGAGTTTTTCAAACTGGTCTTCTTGTTCCTCTATCCACACTTTTTCAATTACAGGGTTTAGTATTTCTCGCTGATGTTTGAAAAAGGAGTTCACACTCAATGAGACAAGTCCGAGATGTTGAAATAGGGTAAACACTTTAGATGGTAAAGATCCAGAAAACAGGATGGAGGCCGAGAGAAGGATGTTTCCCGCTGGGTAGTTGCCTAGAAAGGGTTGGCTGCACCAGTCGCGCCGGAAAGTACAAGACCTTCACTGTTGGGACACTGTCAGTAAAGTTCCTTTAGAAAGACGCTGAACTTTAGACTCGCTGCTGCACGCCGGACACACACTGAAGAGCTGAAGGAGCTGACTTTCAAAGACGATGTACTTTCGCTCTTGAGTTGGTGACGAGTCCTCACTGAAACACATTATGAGTTACATAAATGAAATAAGTATACAATATGACTGGATAATTTCATGGATTTCTAATTCATTCAATATCTGCTTATTGTCACCACTGTGGGTAACCTATTTTCCGTACAAAGTAAATGAATTATTAATTCTGTTTAAAATACACTATGAAAACTTTGTAGGGGACAATGGAATAACTATTTAATAGTGAATTGTGTAATCAAAGTGATTTGTGTTCATTGGGACTCTGAGAACAAAGTCATTTATTGCCCGAGTCTACTAAAAAATATTCACTTTTCATCATGATTGAGATATAAATATCAACAAGATAAGACTAGAGTCATCATCAATTTGGAATTGTTAAAATAAATGTTTAAGACACCACTTTAGTGAGTGGGTAATACACATTAACATCAAACATAGTTCAATTCTGACTCAAATAATAGATGTGAATGAGTTTTTCACTTGAAAAGTGGCTGATAGTATTATGGCAGGGAAAAATATTGCAACGCCATGTCGCAATGCATTGCGGTGAAACCTTCAAGCATCGACTGTAACTTGTAAGCCATGGGTGGTTCTACACTGAAATTCAGTGTAGCATTGCACCCAAACCTTACTGCGTGTACAACAATTCTCTACGGCAGACAAAGTTGGAGTGCCCCTGGTGGGTTTCGAACCCAGGACCTCTTAATCGGAAGCTAAACACTCTACCAAGCTCCGAAAATAAATAATTACGGACAAACAGCCAGAAATGCGTGCAAAACAATAATTTCAATATCCCGAGAATGCATGTAAGAGTTTACCTTATAATATCAACTTCTTCATCGCTTTCCATGGGGTGATCATGTGGCAGCCATGTTGGGTCAGTCTCATCATGGTGGGGATCCTGACCAGCATCAGGGATGTCATGATCCTCTTCAGGTTCTTCAGGCTCACTGGGTGGTTCCAACAGTGAACACTGCACTCCTGTCGTCACCATCAGCACCGGTTCAGTAGATGTACCTGTTGGCAATAGTGAGAATGTTGTTCCATAAAAACACAATAAATTGGACAAGTCTGGTAATCAACATAGGAAATGTTTACATTGAGAAAACAATGAAATAGAAAATTATTGTTATAATCCCCATAATATATTCTGAAACCAACAGTTACTGTATTGTCAAAAGATGATAGATTTAAAAAATTTAATAACAAATTTTTACTTTGAGTTATTTCTTTACAAATTGGATTAATAGAATCGACAGTAATTTTATTAACAATATTGCTGGGATGCCAGGAGTTACAAATTTCAAAGTGAAAATGGTATGTACCCTTTGTTCTGACATGAGGCCTAGTTTGAACTCTCACTGATCTTTTCTTGAATCCATATCTCTTAAGTGTCTGGCAGGCTCTGGAATTAGTAGGGACTGGTACCTTAAACAAATGTAAACAAAATACATTTTCATTTCACATGAAAAGAACTACTTTAAGACCAAAAAATAAAAAAATTCTAGTTGTTTGGACTGGCTTTAAGTTCAAAACACCCATTCATAATGAACTTGGGGTAAATCATCAGAGAGACAATAACAATAAGAATAAATCTTGTAAGTCACATGTAAATGTCCTGCACAATGAGGCAAGAGTGGGCACAACCAACATACCCCCATTCTCAAATGCATGTGCATGTTTATGACAGTAATATATAACTTACAGTTTCATCATCAATAGTGTCGCAGTCAGTTGCAACAGTCGCAGTTGACTTGATCGGGCTGTGGTGTTCTATGGTGGGTTTGGTGACTGGCAGCTGAACTTGGGATAGGGATAGCAAGGCCTCGGTGACTTCTCTCAGGGTTTCCTCTGGTGTCTGACAACAAATAATTAATCAATTTGGTCGTTCATTAAAATGTCACATATAACATATGTCTGTGAGCTATTACGGGTTAATCGTGATCTTTTTGCAGTCTCTATCAGTAAAGACAATTATTCGGATTGATTTAATAGTTATAAATACAATATATTTATTTCCTAAAAATTGGTTAAAGTGGATATTAAATTGAATCAAGGAAAGTAAACAAATTTAAACGTTCATAGACCGGTTCCCACCAACCAAAAATGATTTCACTACAAATAACTTTGAAATAAAAAGTAAAAATATAAAAAAACTAAAAATACATTGTTACTCAAACTCGGTTATTACAGGCAGTATTTATATTTTAGGTGAAACAAAATGTCGCGAATTGAACTTAAGCGAATCGATTATCAAGGCCATCAATCAATTGTCGATATCACAAGTTCCAGCAAATTTCTAACTTTCTAACATTTTTCAAAGTAATTACTGTACATTTCAATATTGAGTTTGACATATAGTCACTATCATGATTGCTGCATTGCTGAACGTACCATATATTCTATCCTTTTTTTACATGAATTGTTATAAACTCAGAAAATTAATTCATGGAAAGTTCATCGGTATTTCCAAACAAATTCAAATGCCTAATTTATTTACCACTTCACAAGGATAAGAAAGATCCTCGGCAGGTGAGCAAATCCCTGGTTCTTCTTTGAGCAAACTTGAAGGATGACTGCTACCAACTTGCACCACTGGCGTTGAACCCCCCAGGTCTCCCATCAGCTCCTCGACAATCTGACAAAAAAACTACACCAATGTTTATCAACATCAATTACCCACCCTAACAGTAATATATATCACCATCAATAAAATTATGTCATCTTACAACCAGATATGTCCAATAGCCATGCAAACTGGTCACTGTATTATTTTTACATAGAATGATTGATACCCCTGACAATGTATGTTGTGGTTTATCACAATAAAACAATGTCAGAGTTATGGTTGGCAGAAATGAACACCTTTATTTCACATGGTTCAACTCAAATACATGACAGGATCACATTCAATGTAAGTCTAAACATACTACACAGTATTATTCATCTGTATAATTTTCAGTATGGTGACATCAACATAAAATAATGGTCTAATCTTATTTATTAGTCTGACATGTTAAAATTACTATTTAGTTCCAAAGGGAATGAACATACTAATTGTTTTCAACCCCACATACAATAAAATCAAATTACTTCAATGAAATAATAATAAACGATTTCTGCAAGAATCTACCGACAGTCATTCTTACTGTTGATAACATCTCGAACAACTCAACCTTCGTCTCAAAAAAACATCAATTAGGCCTCTATTATTAATCACTTAGTAACGATTATTGACAATGTTCCGTCACAATAAAATTGAACTTGCAAATATATTTCGAAACTTACCCTCTTTCGTTCCCTCTTCTCAAAGTACGCCGTCCGTTTTCTCTTCCGATAGGGATGGCTGTCACATCTGGCTGGAAAGACGGGGAGCGGGCCAGTTTTCAACTTCATCTCTTTGTGGACTGTTGGCACTGCATATTTCACAAGTCTTTTCCTCCGTGGGGCAAGTCCAAAGTTCTTCTGGAAATCGTGGGAACGATCATAACAGTCCTCTGTAAAATGATCGGAGCAAATGACAGACCTGTCATTGGGGCTCCACTTCGCTCTTTTCTCGGTCACAAACTTTGTCCATTTCGCGAATTGGACAGGATCCGTCGGAAACATATGAAGTAGCACATCTCCATTTCTCTTATTGGTACAGTTAGCAGCAACGCAGGAAGAAGGCATGTCTCTTTCGCAACGAAAACGTGGAAGACTGCGACTCATGTCAGCATTCGTATATATACATGTTTACAAACGACTCCTGAGTATGATGTCACTTCCGCCACTTCTGACATGCGCAGCAAAGCCCATCCGTGTCAAGCCCGTGAGGGGCTTTTTAGGATTGAGATTTCGAGGTGGTCAATTTTCACGCACTTTGAACTCGGATATCTTTTTAATTAGAGGACGCATCACAATACTGTTTGGTGTTTCTGTCAGTTGAATGTATTGTCTATATGAAAAGGTGGATTAAAATGTAAAAAAAAAATGAGAATACATTTTCTTTAATGAGAAATTCCAGTGAAAAAGCTGGACAGCCACATAAATCCATCAGAACATTAGACGGTGAATAATATGTATTCATATTATGTCCTCAATATTCAATTTTAAGTAAGGTATAAAGAAAAAGCTGCAAACAACTTGCAAAGGCTGCATAAAAAAACTATGAGTCTGTTATTTTAGATTATTTCAACAACAGTTGTGAATTTTCCATAACGTTGCATATATCTTATTCACTGTTCATTATATCTGGTAGTGTTATGCCATATTATTATAATCTTTATCTTATAATCTTAACGTTTTACTCGCATATGTCGTTATTAAATTAATATCCGCATTTATTATACATTATAATAGTATACATTGATTAAGGTAGAGATAAGTCGTCACAATATTATCATCGTGTTCATAATGTTCTATGACCTTTGCATACTAAGAAAGCGTATTATCATTTATCAAGGAGAGATTCATGTGAACTATCTAGGCATGTCATACGGAAACTCATCCCTTGTCCAATCATGCTATGAAAATCATATTTGCTGTTTAGACACCAAATCATGCATTTGTGTACATGGGAATTTTAAAGATTTGTATTTATTCTTTTATCAATATTGTTCGGTAAACTGGTCCATTGAAGCAGTTTCATTTCAAACGCTGGTCAATGAAAAGTGAAATGAAAACAACACTTTGAAGATAGTAACAATATAAGAATATCAATATCAGCATTCCTTTATCTTTAAAGCAAACAAACCATATTATGCAGACCTTTTCTAATATACTAATGGTGTGAAAATATATGACCCTGATATTCTGATCACATTTTGAAAATGTAAGGTGTCAAGAATAATAAACTAGAAATGCAGCGTATTTCCATATAATTAAGACGCCTTTATATGTTTGTCTCGGAGCTATAAATAAACCATGCTTCCTTGTATCAATTAAGCTGAATCCGCAAGATGATAATTGGATTCTTAATGTGAAAAGATACATTCAATGTGTATGTAAGGACTCTTTGATTTAATACAGTTAAAGCTGCACATGTTCACGGAATGTGAATGCTGGGGAATGGAGATTAACAAATATATTCTATTAGTTTAAATGCTCTCATCAAAAGAACAAATCGTAAATCACCGCACTACATTAATCCTCATCAAAACCATCCATTTACTTACGCAAACAAGGAAACTCATTTAGAAACTAGACAATGAGACTGATATCTTACTTAACCTTATAGACAGAAACTAAAGTGTATAATAGTGCCAGTACTTTGTTTAGACAAAATTGCAAAATCAGAGAAAGCAACTTGCTATTGATTGACGTGATAGAATCTTTTCCAATGTCATAATCAGACTGTTAAATTTGTTACACATATATTATTATCGACTAGAAGTTCTATAGGTTACTTGTCATACACCAGATGATCATTCTATCTGCTCTTGTTGCGATGATCTCTAAATGGTGCACATGATTGGCAAAGGTTGTCATGTTGTCATGTTGGCATCTCATCCAGTCTCCAAAGGGTATTGATGCATATTCCTAATAAAATAAAATATTAACCGAACCAACTAAAGAAATTAAATGTTAAACAGCTGTTTTCCTTAAATAAAGTTAACAATTGCAGTGTGCAAATGACATTTTACAATCTTTGTGCATGTGACCCCCTGATTCATACTGATATACTACATATAATAGGATAGAGGTACACAGTCGACTAAATATAATAATAATTCAAGATAATTCACTAATAATAATACTTTAAGTGTATCAGTATTGTATCCCATCCAAACAGCCAATGACACCTCTTCTAATACTTTCATAATAAGTAATATATACAATACATACATATCTGAAACAGTAAGAAGTTTTACGAAATCTGTTTCCGAACATCCTAAACTAAAAGTTCAAGGTAGTTTTATTTTAAGACTTAGCAAAACGGTATACACATTTTAAAATGACATATTTTTTATCAATGAAAGTAGGACCAATGATTCTAAGTATATAATTCTGGACATATTGTCGTTGTCATCATTGTGTAAGACGGTTCTTCAACTATATGGTTGAATAATGCTTTACTTTGTATTTCACATTGATCAAAATGCAGGGCCACATTTCCATAAAACATCCTATTCTAAGCTTAACCTATCGGTTCAACATTACACTAAGGTTATCTTAGTCGCTTACGATCACCTAAGTGCTTTGTGAGGAATCCATGACTTCCATCAATTGTGTTTTCCCTTTGAGGTTATTGTGATTGACATACAGATATCCAAATTGAAAGCTTATGCATTGTAACTAATGAATCGTTATTGTAAATGTAAAATATAAAAACCTCATTCTTTCCGCTACTCTCTCTTCCTTAAAAATAATATCCTTGCCATGTCATGGAAGCAGTGATGATTAGGAGAGATGATTGAAAGTTAATATAGCGTGAAGTGAAATGTTGGAGTATTAGAATTCTTGATATTAGATGATGAAGGACATGATGTGGTTGACAATTCTAATTTTAAAACAATTCCCGTTGTTCATCGGTTGTCTTGGAATTTAAGTTTCCAAATAATGCGATTTTCCAAAACAAACTTTTCTTATAAGCATAAGGTGTTGATTCACTCAATGGGTTGTCTGATGTATGTTGAATTCCAGCCCATATCATCTGAAGCTTTGATATTAGGAACCAGTAACTAGTTGACCATTATGTATGTCTTCTGATCAATGGTTGATTTAGAATTAAGTCAATGTTTATATCATATTGAAACAGACAATAACATAACATAACCAGGTCACTGTGATGCAAAACAATATTCTATTCTCCTGTCTATTTCTTAAATATGATTAATGTGTGACAATGCTTGTCACAATGACACATAAAGCACCCTTTGCCACTGATAAGTGTTTTTTTTTTAATTCAGCAAATCAGTTGAACTTGATATATATACGAGAGCGTTCAATAAGTGTTGCAAGCGGGGCATTGGTGTTTACATAAACAGTGTCAGCTTATAGCAGGTGTTACTATAGTCAAAACATAACATTGACACATGTCAAAACAATTTCTAGACATAACAATTATTTAGATATAATAGCTGCGCTGACCTAGGGGTCTCCATAATCATGGATTCTCTCAAACATGAACAACGCGCTGTGATCAAGTTCATTACTAAAGAGGGATGCAAAGCTACAGAAATACATAATCGTATGTGTAATGTGATGGGTAAGGATGCTCCTAACTTTTCAACAGTTTGTCGCTGGTCTCTTCAAGTCAAGCGGGGCAGGGAGTCCTTAGACGATGACCCACGGTCAGGCAGGCCATCTGAAGTCACCCGACCGGAAGTTATTGCCGCTATCGCTAGTGTTGAAAAAATAATTCATGACCATCTTGGTATGTCCAAGGTATCTGCAAGATGGGTACCCAGAAACCTCACAGCACAAGATTACCAGAAAAGAACCGAAAGTTACATGGAGCTCCTGGATCGGTTTAATGCGGATGAAGCCAGGTTTTTGTCTCGTCTGGTGACAGGTGATGAAACCTGGATCCACCACTGGGACCCTGAAACTAAACTGGAATCCAAGCAATGGAAGCACCCGAGTTCACCGCCTCCCCTGAAGTTTCGCACTCAACCATCAGCTGGCAAGGTTATGGCGACAATCTTTTGGGATGCAAAAGGCATATTATTAATTGATTACTTGCCAACCAAAACTACAATGAATGGTCAATATTATGCCAACCTAATGCAAGAATTGCGAAAGACAATTCGACAGAAACGCCGTGGAATGTTGACACGTGGTGTTCTGATTTTGCATGACAACGCTCCAGTCCAC